>JBBPMA010000063.1:27327-64432 GCA_038090075.1 Xanthoconium purpureum
TTTTTCCTGTGTTAGATATAAGCATAATTTTCCTGGAACCAAAGCAACGGTCCTACTTCGAGTAACAAGTTCTGCTCCTGCTTGCTCAAGTATATTTCGTCAAAAGCAGCAATGGAAGCAAGAGGGTTTGGGACGACGAATTCGGACAATCCACTCCATCTCCAGAAGCACTCTTCCCACACAGCGATGTTGATCGGGGAGGTGTAGGCTACTAAGCGCAACAACTTCCGTACGCGTTTCTGTTCACGGATGCGACCTTTCCCTATGTTACTCAATGCTGCATTGTGACTGGGTGTTGGCTTACCGACGACGACGACGCTCGGATCACCCAATTGCTCGTATATTGGATTTCGCTTTGAACGTTCCTCCTCCGTTAAGCCCATATTCACTGGGGCATCAGGATGACGTTCAGCTTGGGCGATGAGACGAAGGCCCTGTGCCGCGAGTTGCGAGACCTCGCTGTTCACGGAAGTAAGTGAAACAAGGAAAGATATTTCACTTAGAGCAAACGCCGGGACACGATCAGGATTAAATTGTAGCCGTTTTGCATGATCACCCTACACATCGCTTGAGCAACTCACACCCAGGCAGAGTAGTGTATATACCTGGCTCTTTCTATGATACGTCTCCATAATTTGATGACACACGGATATCCAAAGTCTTTGACTATCGGGCTCAAATCTGGTCATGAGGAGCTTCTTTGACTGGCACAACAGTGCAGTGGCCCTGTTAATGGAGTCAGCCCCGGGATATAGTAGAATGGATGAAATGTTACTCACAGACTTTGTTTTAACCGGTCCTCAAAGTAGGCGTAGTCAGGGTCCTCGGGGCACATTCGAAAAAACATTTCTACAAGACACTGGAAGGTTGTCGCCGCAGAAATTTTGACTGAGGTATCTGCTTCAGAATCCCAAATACGCGTGAATGTGATGCTCCATTGAAGTGAGTCTTCTTCGTCTATCGGAAGCATAGAGTAGCTAGGATCAACGCGCCAAAGGGCCAGAATTGCCAGAAGCAAGAGGTCCTTGTCCGTCAGGGTTTCCGATGTGAAACGCTTAGCTTTGGGCCGAGTCCCTGCTCTTCTCACGTTACCATTCGTGTCGACCTCACTGCGGCGTATCGAAGCAGTCTAATCAGACACGTAAGCAGTGACGATATGAAGAAGTCAAACTGATGGTACCTCGTAGATTTTTCTGGATCTCAATGAGATGATCTTCCGAAGCTTCTCCATCGAAGGCTGCCACGGGAGTTGAGTTGCCTAAGACATCATATAAAACGTTATCTGCATTATTTTGGTGGAGGAATACCTCTGTTGCGAGGATTGATGCAGCCTTGATAGCACAGATCTTGACGGCATCCGCACGCTCAGGTTCTAGACATGCTACAAAAAGCGGAACCGTTTCGTCTTCTGGGAGAAACCGGAATACTGCCACGAGCGCTTCCGCGTACGTCCCAATGTCAATCTCTTCAAGCGAATCCCAGAATGGTTTCTGCTTCAATCCAGTCGATATAGTCATCTATAGTCGCTGAGCCGTGTACGGTATGCTTCCATGGTGCGAACCATACCTTGATCTCATGCGCGATATCCGTGGCGAGATGTCTCAGTGGTAACTCACCCTCTGGCGAAATCCTGAAACCTGCACGACACATATCGATAGCACAGACAAATGCTACATCCGACAACTTCGAATGCGTGTTTACGTGACGAACAAGGTCTTCCACAAACCGAACATCCTGCTGCGCTGATTGGGTAAATGCCACATATGGAGAGACGAGTGTGCGTACCTTCCGATGGGAAGAAGACTTTTGGAGCTGCATAAAGTTTGCAGTGCGGGAATGGATGTCGATTTGATAATCGGTACTCAGACGATCAGTCCACAAAGAGGAAAGGATGGTCAACGTGGGCCAAAGAGCTCGTTCTCGACCAGGCTCGTTGGCGATGTAAAGGAGGTCAAAGACCCGTTCGGCCGATCCTTCAAGTTTTCCCCGCGTACGAACGGCTTCGTTGTATTCTTGGGGATAACGCTCTACCCAATTCCACAAGGCCAGTCGAAGGGGGATTGCGACCGCTGCTTGAGCCTGTTTTTTCATGTTTACGAGAAGAGACGACAGCTCGTGAAGAACTTGAACAAGACGCGACCGATCCATGGCACTATGGGTCATGAGCAGTAAATCGACAGTGTCTGAGTTGTCCTCGACTGTGTTCGCAAGATGGTGAATTTTCGTGCGGATGCGATGGAAGACTACCATCCAATTCGAGGCAGATAAAAAATACACTATACGACCGGCAAATTTGCTAATGAGGATGTTGAGGGCCATGGTAGACTTGACAAGTGCCATGTGAGTGCGCTCGAAATGAAATGCACGGCTGAACTGGCCCAGTCCAGAAGCACCGCTCGAAGATTGGAAGGAAGTGGCAGAGGACTTGAACTTAAGGAGGGGCCTCGACGATTGGGAAACACGCGGGGGTAGGGGTAAACCATCATACGCGTGGTCATCCGGGGTCGGGGTCGGGATGTCGACGGACTCGAAATCATGAAGGGAAGCGTCAGGGGCGAGGTTGGAAGAAGACATGAGTCGACTTTCTGGAGCGGCAGTCTGTCGAAGATAGAGGACCATGACGCTCAAGACGTAGCGTGCACAGTTGTCGTCGAGTGGATCTATCTCTGCCCAAGGAAGAGGCGGCGTTGAAGATAAGAATTCCATGGATGGTTTGCGAGCACTCCTGGAGTGCCATGTACCTGATGAAGGCATAGAAGCGTTGTTGTTTGCGAGAGTCTGCCCTGAGATTGAGCTTGGTTTGCTTGCGCGTGAACCAGGTCGAGGGTAGTCTTCCTGACGAGGGTTACACCGAGAAGACATGGATACAGACAAGATCTTGAGAACAAACAGCTGGGACTGGAGTGCCTCTATGGTCATCGCGCCAGCAGCGTCGATTTGCTAATTTGGGGCGGAGGTGAGTAGGGGAGCGTGAGTGGAGGTAGAGGTGACGGACCTTTTCAAGGCGTTCAAGGAGCTCACTGAGGGACCAGGCGATGATATCAAGAGAGTCGTGGGCAAGCTCGACGAGGGCATCGACGGCACCTTGCGTGGCTGGATCACCCTCGACCACATCCAAGGCCATGCCAGAGTTGACGGGGAGCTAAGAGAAGATGATTGGGGTGGAGATACGCGTGGAGACGGGGACGGACCTTGTTCTTTATTCTGTTGATGAGAGCCTGAACGTTTTTCTGCTGGGGGGTTGCAGAGGGTGCGGAGTAGGCGATGGAGGGTGGTTGAGCAAGGCCGTTTCCGAGACCATGGTGCGAGTCGTTGCTCCTGTGAGCTCTGGAGGATGAATGTGACGCGGGCGTGTGTCCCGCCGATGCGGAGGGTCTGCGGATGGGCATGTCAGGTCGTCGCTCGTCCGTGCGAGAATCGCGAGCCTAGCATCTGATTATGTAATAAACATCAGCGGGCGTCGTCGCGGTGCGACACATTGAACGACTGGGTGGTAGAGGAGACGTCCAAGCTGGGGGTCAGAAAAGGCGTCCATAGAGACCGCGTTGGGCTGTCGACTTGACCTAACGAGTGTCACCGCCAGCACTAGTCTGAGTGAGGGGCGGACGCATCACACAGCCACGTCGGAGGGACACATATGGACCCACAAAAGGCAAGGGACAGCTCTGGGTCTGTGAAGCACGTCGATCCCAGAACCGGTCAGCAATGGCTGCATTGTTCGCCATTCCGGGCGAATAGCGGTGCGTATCCTCGCCATTGTCTGCTGAATCAATCCAGCTCCGTGAATGATCTCACCCAGTCTGTCACGCAGCACCCTATTGGCGCGCTGTGCCCGTGCCGCATCTCCTTGACTGTTGCCAACATTTGGCCTGAGCTTGTCAGAGCCTGCATCTGACGGTTGTTTCCCAACTCCGACCGCAGACTCTCCGCGAGGGCCGTATATTGTCTCTAATCGATCATTTTATTTTTCGTTTCAGGCCTCTTCTCTCCTCCCTCCCCAAGCGGCCTCCTCTTATCTTAGCCCCCGTCTAAACACGCATATCGCTCCCATCTTGCTCGCATCGCATCGCATCGCTATCGCCATTACCTGCTTTTCTTCCTCTTCTCCATATTCGCTTTCGTGCATTAGTTACTCGTTTGTTCTTTTGTCACTTCTTTCTCGATTTTCACAGAGGGCTCCTTTCTTGCACTCGATTCCCTCTCATGTCCCGCCTTGACTCCCGTGTTCCTTCTCCCCCTGCTCTCGCTAACTTCCGCCCCGCTGCGGACGTCGATCAGATCAACTTTCCCCACTATCACTCCTCCCCACCCCCCAGCCTCGCAGCGCCGCCAGATCGACGCTTCTCCCACATCCCTGCCGTACATCCCATTAATTCGGCATCTTCGGCAAGTCCTCGCTACGGAATGCATATCCAGGACAAGGAATTCAACTCGCACCCTTCTCAAGTCGATGGTTGGTCCGCTTCATCCAATAGGCACACACTTTCCTTCTCCACTCCACTCTTCTCTTCTTCCAACCACCACCGCTCCCCCCCGACGCTCACTACTCCCGCCATCCTTCCTGCTAGCTCCGCCTATCACAAGCCCCCCTTAGACGGCGAGCAACGCGGCGCACCGCCCCCTTCATCGATCCACACTTCTCGTGACCATCAGTCCACTTTATCAGGCAATCCTTCCCCGCCCGCCAACCCCCACTCTCTTCTGCTGCTTTCCACTCTCTGGTGGAGTGATCTTGAACCCTGGATGGACGAAGAATACGCAAAACAAGTTTGTACATTGATGGGCTGGGACTCCGTCAGTATTAGGGTGCCCAACGGTCCCTCTGACACATCCGGTCAACCATCCAACAATCCGGGATACTGCTTCTTGACCTTCCCGTCGTCTTCCGTCGCAGCATCGGTACTCAACCAGGTCAATAACAGCAGCAGTGCACCTCCCATCACAATGCCCAACTCGAGCAAGCCCTTTGTGCTTAGTTGGGCATCCGCGATTCCTAGCTCCATTACGTCTGCTCTTTCTACGCCCGGTGTCGTCGTATCTCCTGCCCAACAGCAATACCCGAAGGAGTATAGCATTTTCGTCGGCGACCTCGCACCTGAAACGTCCAACTCTGATCTAGTGGCGGTATTTCGGAACCCCGTCCTCGGTTTACGGAACGATCGTGAACCCAAATTCATTCGCCCTTTCCTTAGCTGTAAGAGCGCGAAAATTATGCTCGACCCAGTCACCGGCGTGTCTAGGGGATATGGTTTTGTCAGGTAGAGAAAAACCCGCTTCTTAACCACCCGTCGCTGAAGATGACACTCTAGATTCACCGACGAGGCGGACCAGCAGCGTGCTCTTATTGAGATGCATGGCCTATACTGCCTTTCTCGTCCAAGTACGTCGGCTTCCCTTGAACACTGGTTTTGATTCCTCATTCTACCGCCTTTCAGTGCGGATCTCTCCTGCTACGGCAAAGTTCAAACCACATCAGGTCTCTTTGGATCCCCCATCAGTCCACTTTCCCGTTAATGCTCGCGCAGCTGACTCGAGAGGCGGCAACTTGTCGGTGTCAATACTGCTGCCGAACGGCAACCAAGTAAGAAGTGTCTCTGCCACGATGGCCTCCTCGAAAGGTGGAGGATCCGCTTCCTCGAATGCTCCTGTCGGGTCCTCCGGTTCTGGATCCTCGCTCACTACAAGCGGCTCGGGATCCGTTCCCTCTCTCGGTTCTGGATCGAGTTCTAGCGTCTCATCCGGTGCTCTTACTTCCGCATCTTCGGACGACGTGGTCAATCTTGCTCCCAACTTATTAACGCAAGTCACACAACAATATGGTTCCGTGACCAAAGGAAACAACGCTGCCGGTATTTCATCGATTACCTCGGGTGTTGCGCAAGACTCTCATGAGGGTGCATTGCCACGTTACATGATCTCAGAAGAATCGTGGAAGCACCACGCTCAAGCGCGCGCGATTCTTGGGAACCTCATCGGACCGAATGGCGAACAGCTCACTTCTACAGATCCATATAACACGACCGTGTTTGTTGGAGGTTTATCCCCTCTGATATCTGAAGAGACACTGCGAACCTTCTTTGCACCGTTTGGAGATATCCACTACGTACGGTGATCCACTCTTTCATTACCTCTCCGTCTGCTCACGTGACATATCTACAGGTCAAAGTCCCCGTCGGAAAGCACTGCGGTTTCGTGCAGTTCGTTCGCAAGGCGGACGCAGAGAGAGCTATTGAAAAGATGCAAGGCTTCCCAATTGGTGGAAGTAGGATCCGTTTGAGTTGGGGGAGAAGTCAATGTAAGCAAATCTTTCGCATGCTATGTTGTCATCAATTTAATTGATCTTCTCAGACAAAGCAGCTCAGGCGGCGGCACAGGCGGCACAGGCGGCCGCCCTTCAGGCACAATTCCAAACACAGTTGCAAGCACAGTTAGCATCGGCCCAAGTTTCCTTATCACCTGAACAGGCCCTGCAACTCCTGCAGAAAATCGGTGTCAACGGGATGAGTGGGATCGGCGGTCCAGATGCGCCTGTGACCGATTTCGGAGGCAGCGCAACATCCGACGAAAAGTGCCGGGCATTCTTGAACCAAAGCCGCAACGAAGCCACGAATGCGCACACGTCGTATGATACCTATGCAGGCTCCTTTTCCGCACGTTCGCCAATGGGCCTGGAGGCGACGGAGCAGCATTACCACATCAGATCGCAGCTCCCTTCAGCTTTCTCGCCCTTTTCACCAGATCCCAATGCCTACTTGCTCGGTGATCGCATAAGGGATTCAGTCGATTTGGCAGCCACCGATCCCTTGTCGCAGACCTTGAACCCCTTCCCTCCCAGATTCGACTCGGGTGGACTGGATGGGAATACAATTATCGACCGCCCCAATGGTCTACTCCTGGCTTCCAGCGGCTCTCCCCAATACGGCCCCTACTTTGACACCTCTGGCCGAACGGTTGAACCCAGTCGCTCCAGTTCCCGACAAGAGCCCGTCTCTCGACCAACCTCAACCCAGACCTCTTCTCAGGGGCGTCATGATCGTCACGATACTCACGAGGAGCAAGATCCTATCCATGATCTCAACGGTACGCTGGCGAGTCTCGACTTGGACTCGAGGAGCCCATGGAGACCCACTGAGCCCAACATGTCTTGCTGAGTTAATATTACACCATCCGACTCTAATATTTTTTCCTCGCCATGTTCCGTCTTCGACTTCGTTTTACAGTTAATTTCCTCTTCCCTTTCAGAGTGCTAACTTCGTCTTTCGAGTCCACTCTACCCAGCTTCCTGGCGGGACCTACAAACTAATCAGTGACACATCGGATTATCTATTGGCTTTTGCTCTTGTTACCCCTGATCGCTCTCGACATGCGCACTCGTATATAACGTTTTGTCTCGTCTCTGCCGTCAGCCCATTTCGTTTGTTCTTGTTTTGTTTCCGCAGCTTGTCCGCAGCAATGCTCATTCCCTCTGATCGGGCGCATGGAGTCGGGCAATGTTTCTTGACCGTTTCTATCTTCCGTTTCTTCTTACATAGGTACTAGGTGGATTACCCATGGCAGGCTATCGAACCTCTGTCACGCATGTAAGGAACCGAAACTATATTCAATGGTATATAAAGTACGAAAAGAGTACATGAACTGTGGCCGTATGCGCACGTCTGGAATACAACCTCGAGAGGTCAAACAGTATGGGACTTTCATGGGGAAAATGAGACGGGAAAGGCACAAGTCGCAATCAAGAGCTGAACGAGGAGGGAGGTCATAGATGGCGAAAGACACAAGGGGGGGAAAGGCGTGCAATTGCACGACTTAGATGTTTGAAGCGCTATTCAGAAGAGCAGCGCGACCAGCTGCACCGAGACCTTCGCCGGTCTCGTCGTCGAAGACAGCAGCCGACCCAGAAGCAATTTGGTTACCACCCGCCAACTGGCCGACGACGTCACTCTGAAGTTGCATCGGCACAAAGATGACTTTGGCATTCGCAGACCGAGCCATCTGCTGCAATGCCTCAAGTTGACGAATCTGCATAGCAGCAGGAGAAGCCAGGATATCGGCAGCTTGACGCATGAGTCGAGCGGAGTCAACTTCAGCACGGGCAGCGATGACTTTGGATTCTCCAACCCGCTTTTGCTGGGCAGCGGAGGACAATGACGCGGAGACCTCGGGGCTGAAGATGATGTCTTTGATGAGAATGCCCTCAATGGCGACACCCCACTTGTCGGCAACATCGCCGACAATCTCCGCAATTTCAAAAGCAATAGCTTCGCGCTCGGTGACGACGCTCTGGACCGCCCGAGCACCCACGACGTGACGCAGGGTTGTCTGGGCACGCTCGACCAGCGCTTGACGAAGGTCACTGATGCCGAAGGCCGCACGGTATGGGTTCGTGATCTGGAAATAGATCACCGAGTCACTGATTCCAAAATTAGCACAAAATATACGAATGAGCCATGCGGAACGGGAGACATACATCTCGACGTTGACATTGTCGCGTGTAATGACAGTCTGTCTGCCGATGGGATTAATTTGTATTTTCACATCCACGGTCCGTAAGGATTCCGTGCAGACGTTGACCTGGACCAGGCCCGGATCTACGGACTTGTAAAATTGGCCAAAGCGTGTGACCAAACCGACCGAACCTGGAGTGGTGCATGAGACGAAAGATCTGGGATCTGGAAATATTCCTTACCCTGCTGGACGTTACGGAAGGGGTTCGGGCACGGGCAACATGGGATAGCACCAAGGAATCCAACGACAGTACCAAGGCTCTGAAGTAACGAGCCATATACACCATGCGTCACCTACATTCACCGCGGGCGGTGAGTACAGGAGTGGGCAGGGACGGAAAGAAGAAGAGCGTACATCGCCAATTCCCATATCCTGGGCATACGACGGCTTGGGCAGGAATATCAGCACGATGTCGAGCGCCAGTGAGGGTGTGGCAGTGACCCTACCTGCATTTCGCTGCGCTTAAGGGGCTGCACAGTGATCATGTGGGTCTTGGCGTCCGCGAGATGGTGCTTCGCAGGACTATGATCCTCTGTGACTGCGGACGTTGAGCCTTCCATTGATGTCAAATGAAAGAGGATACTTGCCATGAGGGGCGTCATGGTCAACGACATTCCCACGAGATGAACTCGGGGAGGGAATACGGTCCTTGCGGTCAATGGTGTCGAGTCCGTTGGTGTTCGACATTCTGTTGCTCGATGGAGGGTAGAGCTCGATGTCGCCAACTTATAGAGAGGCACCAGCCAGGGACAGCGTTCACAGCAGCCTTTTCTGTAAACGGGAGGCTGAGAAAATAGAGCGCAGCCCGCAGCAGAGTTATTATTGCCGCCGTGGGTCACATTGTCTCTACCTCAATTCGTAAACTTACGACTCGTCATCATGTACAGCCATGTGACAGCTGCGCTCTGCGGCACAATCGACGGTTCAGTTGGAAGGTCTGAGTCCGAATTCTTCTACAGCTTTACTACAGCCGCATCATGCAGGAAAGTACTCGGAGCTATTGGCTCATGAAGGCAGAGCCAGACTCGCGCGTTGTGAAAGGCAAAGACGTCAAGGCATGTCTTCATACATCGCTTTGCGCACCCTCCCATTACATCTGTTATCACAGTTTAGCGTCGACGACTTTGAGTCAGTGGGATCCACTCCATGGGAAGGCGTTCGTAACTATGAAGCAAGGAATCTCATGAAAGAAATGGTCCTTGGAGACAAGGTTAGCTGGTACCCAACCTTGAGCCTCTGTCACAAACTCGCGCAGATTCTCTTCTACCATTCCAACTGTAAGAATCCAGGTCTGTAAATAGCTCGTGTTCAACGGCCAAAGTGTCTCATGCAAAAAGTCAGGCATCGCTGGTTTTGCCGAGGTCTGCTGTGCATCGGTCCTCCAATGCTCCGTGCTTAGACTCCTTTAGGTCTGCAAAGAGGCTTACCCGGATTGTATGACTATCGCTCATTTATCGCCGCCGACTGACGAACCGGTGAACAGATACCGCATGGGACAGGTGCGTGTTTTCGGCACTCCGCCTTCGAGAAATGACCGTGCTGGCTAGTGCGCACCCGTATTTCGATCAGGTGAGAGGTTTACGCGACTAGTAGAGGTTCCGCAGTCACTCACTGCCTCGTTATCGGTAGAAATCGGACAAGGACAACCCCAGGTGGTTCATGGTGGACGCAAAGTTCATATCACGGGCACGGCACTTTGTCCCGCTATCCTTGCTCCGTCACCTTGCTAATCTTGCCTCTGCCATACCTCCTGACGCGGTCAGTTATGTGGGGGAGGACGGTATTCATGCGATCAAAGGTATCGTGCCTTGGCGTTCTGACTTATTGCTGGCGGGTTCCTGAAACCGACATCTCGAAGGCATGCCTTTGATCACCCGTGGCCGCCTCAGCGTGCAAAGGGTGCCTGAAAAGTGCTGGAACGTCATCCAGATGATGGCAGATAAAGGTGGCTGGGACAATATGTCTTTTGAAAAGAAGAAACCACCGAAAACCCGTCAACCCGTAGATGAGACACGGCCGACCACAAGCCGCCAGAAATCAGAGCATTCGACGGGACAGCATGACGAGGATGGAGACGCGAGCCGAGATGATGTAAGGGAAGATTCGGAAGAGGTACTACTGCCACGTCAAGCAAATATGAAGAGCGGGAGGAAAAGAAAGGTATCGACCTCAGAAAACGAGAAGCAACCTCGCCGTAAGTCCTTGCGAAGCAAGTAGTGGTTGGCGACAAGTAGCGTACATAAAGCTTGTAATGAGGCGTTGTCCTTTGGTCAAACTGAGTGATCAGGCCGTGTGGCGAAACATGCCCATTTTCCCACCTCTCTCCCCAAGAGCCAGTCCATCAGCCTGCGGCACGCTGCTGGACTCAGCGTGCGTAATAACTCCTCCATCAACAAATATTTTTTCTTAACACCAAACCACTCGCTAGATGTCTTTCCTCGCATCGGTTGTGAAGCCCTTGGCCTACATTTCCCTTCCAGTTCTCTTATTCCGTTCCATCGCGAATACATCCCCGGTCGGTCGTTATTACTGGAGAGCCAGCATCTTCTTGGGCAGCCTTGTCGTCGTATCAACATGGGGTATTGTCGTGGCAGTCGGCATGACCCTCGTCGGCCGCCGACACGACGTCAATTATGTTGTTGCACGGACCTTCTATAACTTGGTCAGTCGTGTACTTGAAATAAAGGTGGAGGTAGAGGGTGAAGAATATCTGCAAACACGACCGGCTGTCATGGTCGGGAATCACCAGAGCATGCTTGATGTCTTATACCTGGCAAGGTCAGCATCTTCTTATTTTCTGTCATGGTTTGTTCTCAATTCTGTTTGGTCTGGTCCCCGTATGTCACTTGATGATCACACAGAATGTTTCCTTCAAGAGCGTCCATCATGGCTAAGCGGGAGCTCCAGTGGACGCCTCTTGGTCCTTGGATGTACATGTCAGGCGCGATTTTCATTGATCGCGGAAACAGCACAAGGGCACACAAATCTTTGGAAGTTGCAGGCGAGCAGATGAAGCAGGAAGGTATTTCCTTGATGATGTACCCGGAAGGAACACGACATATGGAAGAAGTGCCAGACTTGTTACCGTTCAAAAAGGGCGCCTTCCATCTTGCCATCCAGGCTGGTCTACCAGTCATACCCGTTGTTTGTGAGAACTACTGGAGACTGTACCACAAGGGTGTATTTGGTACAGGCATTATCAAGGTCCGAGGTCAGTGGGCATCTCCTGCTTGAAATTTTGAATTGTCCGAGACCTTGCTGATAAACGCGAATGATGGCAGTTCTCCCACCAATTCACACGATTGATTTGACGGTGGCGGATGTTGCCGACCTTGCGACACACACGCGAAAACAGATGCTCGCGACTTTACGGGACATCTCCGTCAAGACAGAGCGCGAAGAAGACGACAAGTCAACGGATCTACCTGAGTCGACGCCAGAACCATCACGAGTCGAGGTGTCCTCCGGTCCGATCGCAACAGACAACGTCATTCCCAGCACTCCAGCAACGCCCAGCGAAGAGACGCCGAGTGAGACGAGTGAGCCATCCAGGTCCGTACAGAGCCTCCGGCCCGATGGAAGTGTTAGCGAGTACGGGGAGACGGACGACGAGGGCGTGGTCCATATCAGGAGACCAGTTCATTGACGACTCGGTAGCACCCTCTGATAGGGAAAGATTTGATACCCTTGAAACTTTGGTTACTGGCACGGCGACGTAATAGGTGTCTATGCGCACGGTTAAGACAATATCCAACAATTCTTAACTTGGACATACATTTCTTGAATTTCCTTTATTACTTACCTGACTCTCAAGGGAATTAATTACCTGTTGCGTATGTACGCAACACACGTTTCACCCTGACGTTTTCCCAATCAAATTTCGGACCTCAGTTCCGAGGGATTCCATCACACACGTGGTTGAATGGGCCACGGACGAGACCTTTTTCACTACCAAACGTGGATGAGCTGGCAGACAAGTCGCCACAACCAGCCATCGACACGTTATCGCTTGACGGTTCTGCTATATACTGCAGCTGGCAGATGAGGCAGATGGCCGTTTGAGAGGGGGATGGATAGCAAAAAAGGAAAATCAAGGGATCCCGCCTACGCAGTTTCTGTTACACATCTCTGAATCTTTAAGGCAGAAGCCTACTTTGGCACTTGTGTTGCGAATGCACGCAATATTGTGGCCATTACGCGACATGATTAGGTCAAACTGTTGTCAAAATGCATTTGTGACAAATGCCATACAATGCCTATCCGCCTACTAATCACCTCCGCTTCTGAGTTGCTAGACGGTGTGGGGGTTTGTGCACACATGACCTGCTTGTTACGACAATATCAAACTTATTTTCGATCTTTCCGGTGGTTTGTCTTTTTTTTTTTTACTTCCATCAAGGGGCTGGTCTCCTGCGGGGGTAGCTCGCAGGACGGCATCGCGTTTTGCGATTCTTTCCGTGACAAATTCTCAGCGCCCAGCCACCGGCTTTGCACCGGCCGCTCAAATATATAAGCTGTCGGGACTCCTCCGATTCCACACCCCACCCATCCTCCTTTCTCTGTTTCTGGGTCCCCGTCTTATCACTCGGAGTCCTGTTAGTGAAGTATACGCGACCAATGACACTTTCAGTCTTACCTGGTGTGTGCTTCGTTGTCTTTGGCCATTGTCCATGTCACCAAGACCGTGGTTTAGAATGCTGGGGTCACCGAGGTGTACGTAGTTCAATAGCGAAGTTGCGGATGTCCCTCAACATTTTTTGTTACAGGCCTCTGCAGCTTTCCCCGAGAATACGCTCGCCAGCTTTGAAGCCGCCATACGGGATGGGGCTGAAGGCATTGAGAGCGGTATTTAATCACCCTCCTAGGTGGTCTTACCCGTAACATGTGCCTCAGACGTTCATGTCTCGGCGGACGACGTGGTAGTAATGTTCCACGATCCCGGTGAGCGGTACCCAATGATCTTCCTTACCCTTTTTGGTAACACGTTGCAACGTGCGCAAAATAAGCTCTTGATAGGACAACCGATTCTCAGGGTACGGCTCACGCTTACCGGGACACGTTCGATAAGTGACCAATCAAGCCTAGGTCTGATCCGGGAACGGAACTGGTACGGCGAAGACGGTATGCAACATCTTCGCACCAAGAAGGAGCCCAAACAATTCATACCGACATTTGCGGAGACTGTTGCACTGCTGATGAGGGCAAGTCGACTGCGGCTTACAGCATAAGTGATACTCACGCATTGACTTATTCTCCCAGCCCGAGAACCAACATGTCAAATTTAACGTCGACGTCAAAGTGCAGAATGACCCAGATCGTCTTTTTCGACTAATGCATGTCACCATTTCTCAGCAACCGGAGTGGGAAACAAAGCTTGCACCACGCATCCTGCTTGGACTTTGGCATCCGCGTTTCGTGGCGTACGCGAAAGCGAGATTACCTTATTGCCGCAGGTCCCACATTGGCATTAGTACGACCTTGGCGCGCGAGTACTTTTGGGATGATGTGGAAGTGTTTTCGATGGCGTTCTCCACATTAGCAGGAGGTGACGGATTGAAGTAAGTGGGAACTTGGAGCGTCGTTTGACCCGCCGGGATGACACTCGTGCCGTTTCCAGTTTCCGCCAAGAATGCAGAGCTGCAGGCAAGAAGCTCATGATATGGACGGTGAATGAGCCAGAGCATATGATGGAAGTTAGTGATCGCCGTCTCGCGTTTTTGTCCGGTGTGATTGACTATGCTGGTCAAGTGTGTGCGCTGGGGAGCCGACGTTATCCTGACTGACGTGACGAAGAAATGGTTAGTTTTGCGAGAGGCCTTGAGAGGTATGGCCTATGATGTGGTGTTTTTCCTTTGTGCTGTGTTGATGTTAACCATTCTAGCCGACTATGACACCACCCTTGCGCGACATGGTCGCTGGTTCTTATGGACGACATGGGAGTTTTACCTCCCAGGTATCGTGCTACATCGCAACAGCAGCAGGTACGCCCTAGAGAAGATTGCTGGGTCATTCGACAACTTCTTGCTGCCGGAACCGATTGCGATTGAGGGCGTACCTGTCTGACCCTCCCAAGTGCCCGAATTTGCTCCGAGATCAACGATTTCATAAGTTGTTAGATGGGACCCAACCCAACCTGTTTTGTCGATGAGTCTGAATCATTATCGTCTCGTGAATCTCATGTGTACTTTCTTTGTTTTCGTGTACCATACCCTTCCGATAGCTAGAATAGATTAGATTTGCACACATTCCTACGAGTCGGGCTTAGTCATCGGAACAGGTGCTTTCCGCACAGGAGGTCCCGGAATGTGCATGGTCACAAGACTTATCGCATTTCTCTTCTTGACATTGACCTGACCGCATCTGCCGCTGTTAGCCGGTTCTCACAGCGGCTCTGACTCGACTCAAAGCACTGCTCATGATGCATTCTCACTATCACCAAAATAACGACCTCGTTCATCGCAGAGCCCCTCGCAAACGAATTTCCATATCAAAGCTGTCTTCAGAAACTATTCAGACCCTCCCCGAGTATTCGTCGCCGCCCAGCTGGAGCAACTCCCTTGGTCCTTCCCTCTCCACAGAAGTGGAGTCCGACAGACCGCCCGATTACCCAGAAACTGCAGACGAGGCAGACGCCGATACAGAAGGCGAACAAGAAACTGTGGTCTATGTACAACACCATCTAGCTCATTCACCCTTGCGGCGGTTGCCCACACACATTCGCAGACGCAAACGAGCCCCAGCGGCTGTCTCTGATCCTTTCCTTGACACGCTACTTGAACGCAGTGTACACGCGCTCGAGATGTCTAACACCTTGCTTCGCACCACCATGTCCACGCAGTCCAGTCTTTCCACCCTCCTATCCTCCGAAAACGAAGCCGATCACGTTTTGGAGGTGCGTGCTCGGAACTTATCCACTCGCATCAGGGTGAGCGATGGGATCCATGAAACGTGGATGGACCACCTAGAGGAAATATCGGAAGGGGTTGATAAATTATTCGGAGATGAGGGAAGAAATTGTTCTGCCTCACATCTGGACGGGGTGGCTGTGAGCCAAAGTTTACCCACAACCACCCTAACAGATCTTCGGCATCGGAGAAAACCATCGATTCTGGAGTTGGATGGGTCTTCGAGTTCGCATCTCCGGTATTCACATCCTACCCGTGACGTGCTGGTTGCACCTGCTCCGAGGGCGCTTACACAGTATGTCGAGTCCGCCTCGGACCCACAGTTGATAACACTGCCATCTACGCTTGGGTTACGGGCATCCGGGTCCTCACACTCCGTCCATGCGCCAGTCCATTCTCGGGAATCTTCACCCATACTTTTTCAGGAGGCACAATCACCATCCATGGGAGGAATTTTGCCTGCGACCCAGCCGGAGACGCCAGCGTACCATCTCTTGTCGAGTTTAGTCAAGCGCTCAGGATCTCTGACACCTCCTTCTTCTGCTCGGTTGTGGAGCTCTCACGATAGATGTGCATCTGCTAGCCCAACGAGTACAATGCGACATACGAAACCTTCATTCTCGCCTCCTTCAGTGCGAATTCTGTTCTCGTCTCCAGATCGCAGTCGATCGGCAATTCGAGCACAGACATCGAGACCTAGCTCAGAGCTGCCACTCCCCTCGATTATTGCTGACGAGGAGCTATCTCCACCTTCCTCAGAAGCTTCTGATCGCCCGACTGGCTATCGAACTGTTCAGTCGTTGCGCAAAATTCTTGACAAGCATTCCTCGTCAGCGTCTGTTAACACCCTTCAACGGAAGGGTCTGAGACCTCATCGCGCCCCTGCTTTCCTTCCTATTACACCTTCTCCAGCCCCAGTTCAAGGCACATCGACGGCTACAGCGTCTATATCGCGACTTTACACCAAGGGACGTCATTCCATGTCCACCCGTCCTCCATCGCCGCCTGCGCATTCATCATTGAAGGTGCGCTCGGTGCCACCAACACCAGCACCGTCTCCGAGCACGATGAGCCTGTCTGAAGTGTTTGGGAATGGGGTAGCAAGAGTGATGGGAAGTGCACCCTCGTCTGGTGTGTCAACACCGAAGCGTATCAGTTTCGCAGAGCTTCCAGAATCTTACTCCAGCTCGCGACCTGGCACGTCAAAGCTTCGGGAGCGCAAGAGCAGGAAGAAGGGCAAGGAAAGTGATAAAGAGGAAGCGAACGGCTGGTTAAAGATTTTGTTGGGAGGAGGGTTGTCTTCGGGGGCTAGTGTGGGGAGTCGAGAGGAAAGAATGGAAGAGAGGATGACGAGGGGATGGGGAAGCAGGCCTGGATATGGGACATTAGATGACTGGGCTGTGTGAGAGTTGTACGAGAGATCCTGAGATCTGGAGATAACTTATGAAGGTGTATATAGCCGTGTTTTGATTGATCCCGCTGTTACATTCACAATCTCATTACTGTAGTACTCGCCTTGCTTTGTACATCGTTAGGTCGAACTCTAGGAAGCTAACGTTTACTGGAAGCCTGCTCGCTGAAGCAAACACATACTTGAAAGCATATCATTGGCATACATGGAAGTACATAAATGCATAGTGCATATGGTACATAGAGGCGTAACATCGGTTCGGCGGACTTCTTTCGTTTCCATTTTTCAGAACGAAACTTCGGCTCTGAATCGCTACAAACATGCAAGTCCAACGGCGACTATGAGGCCGCCCAGGGCACCCGCAACTACCACTTGAAAAAAACCCATCCCTCTGGTTTGTGATTCTTCTGGGAAGAACGTACCAGGCATGCCGCCTTGCTGTGAGTCAATCGCGTACTTCAAGTCTTCGACGCGATCACTGACGATGACCCAGACGGTGCCATTCGCCTCATCGGTTGGCACTCTCGCCATCGCGCGGTGCGCAGTGGGAGCATTGATTATGGCAACGTGTTTTCCCTCACGTTGGGCAGTCCGCCTAATGCCGTCGAGATCCTGAAAGGGGGTACGGAAGACATTGAATAGAGGGGTGCTAGCACGCAGCGCAGTATCAAGGTTGATATCGCTGACGGGGGATTGAGAGAAGGGCGACCAGGGGCGAGGAGATAGCGAATTCGAGTGACGGGGAAAGTACTCAAACTCTTCCCCATTCTGGACATTACGATCTTCATCGTCAACATTTCTAGACCATGACGCAGCGAGATGGTCCTCTTCCTCCTCCCGTATGACGTTCGGAGAGAAGTAAGTTTCCCTCTGACTTTCAATAGGTTCCGTGACAGGTTCGGTCGGGGTAAGCGATCCGCGTTCTCTGTCGCTGGGAGTGTAAAGGCGCATTTTGTGAGGCGGAGAGACCCAGTTCGGATTCCTCCAACGCCAACGGTTTCCCGGAGGAGGCTTAAATACAGGCTTTTCACGCGCAGGCGAAAAACCATGGAATGGCGGCGGGGAGGCACGGGGTGACCCACCGGGCGAGGCTGGAGGCGAAGGAAGGGGGGTGGAGTGACTCTTGTGTGTACTTGAAATAGTTTCCGTGAAAATAGACGTTTCTTCCGGGCACACGAATGTCCCGTTCTTGCGTCTGTGCCCTTGCATTGGCGACCCACATTTGTGGCAATGAGGGCGCTTCCTCAAGCTGGTGGAAGTCGCCATTCCGAATTCCTGGACTTGGCTGCTGTTGACTCGGACGGAGTAAGGGCTTTTCTGGTACCGGAACACAGGGGACATGCGTTAGTTCTACTTGGAGAAGGGACGAGCGAAGTGACTCACTAGCTGTACCGTGGGCTTTGGTAGCA
This sequence comes from Xanthoconium purpureum, assembly GCA_038090075.1. Classification (NCBI taxonomy): domain Eukaryota; kingdom Fungi; phylum Basidiomycota; class Agaricomycetes; order Boletales; family Boletaceae; genus Xanthoconium; species Xanthoconium purpureum. Next base: position 45,558 of record JBBPMA010000063.1, read on the forward strand.
GCGAGGATCGTAGAGCATCCCACCCTTGAACTTATACTTGTCGACTACCGAGAACTGCATTACCAGGTCGGAGAAGTCAACAAGGACGAAGAGAACGAATCCCAAATGCGGGACAAGATAAGAGGTGTTGCGGTGACGACCAAGACATCGCAAAGTCGACAGTTTCTGCCAAGGTTTGAGGTCAGTCGGAGGGCAACACGTTGAGAGTATAAATATAAGGTGTTGTTGTATTTTGTGGCACTGAACAGGGGATGCCCAAATGCGTCCAATCCATGCTCGGCGCCAATGAACAAGGACTCTAGGCAGTCAATCAACTTCATTGCAAGGTTTTGGCTACCCGAAAGCTATCTATAACAAGTATTACTAGACATGGCGCGCATGTGACTCGCATTCCAGAACGCTAAAGGATTTTCAAGGAGAGTGTCATAGTGGCAAGGCTATAGGCAGTGGCGTATCGTGACAGAGAAGTGGCGTGGTCAAGAAATCATGGGACGATCAAGGGTGCGCTGGCGGGCGATCATGGCAGTATCATGAGTCTGAACTGCAACCACGACAGCCTGCATTTCGTCTACTTAGCCACGGAACCAGAAAGATATATGCTTAGACAAACCGCAATGTACACACTCCACTATTGTATTTGCACGGATCTGGGCCTTGGGCACACGGCAGATGCATGTTGACCCTTGGTAATTCATATCCTAAATGCTCGTGAGCCGGAAATTATAGAATGAATGGAGGTGTTTCACCTTTGTTTGAATGCACCTCAGACAACATAGCTTTTCATAGCCGGTTTTCTTCCACTTGGCAATCAAACTAATAAGGGTTTAGTACAGAGGCCACATGCACGGACAGGCAGCTCACTTGGCATCTGCATATCCCTCCTTCAGCAGCCAGTCGTACAACTCCCTGGATATAGCCTCGCGCTTGTAGTAAAGCTCGTAGATATACCGCGAACGAGTGTGTGAGATACGCATGATGGGCCACAGCGACTCGGCCTTGCGCTGGCCCTCGTGCGACTCGTTCTCTGCATCTCTCATCTTCTTCGCGTAGTCATCGAGAACCTGCGGCATATCAGTATCGGGAACCGCTCGTTTTCACGGAAGACCTACACTCTCGATATCTTCGAAACCTTCTGGAGGTTTCTTGGTTCTTGTGGTCCGTATCCTGGGCATTGGTACTAGTCTGGAAACCGTGGGAACTTCGAGGCTATCCGGCTTCACCGTCTTATGTAATTTTTTTTTTCGGATGATGTTGGAGAATCCTTTTCGCGCGCGGGACAAGTACTGGTGATTTTGTTCCGCGACCCGAAAACGGTCCAGATCTCCTCACCAATGTTTCGTCTTGCAAGACCCCCTGCACTAAAACTCAAAATACCGCGGAAATAAATTGTTAAAAAAACTTATCGCTTATGTAATGTGGTTCGGACACGATGCACGCTTGAGCGGCGCAATCCCTTCTTACGACGCACTCCTTGTTTCCACATATCGCCCAGCTTTTCCTTCAACTTGTTGTATGTCCGTTTGTTGCTGAACCCCCTTCAATATGCCTTTGGTCGTTCCAGCCCTCCGGTTCTTTGTTGTTTTCTTGAATGTCTACGAAACGTTCAAGACTTTGAAACCACCCCCTCCATCCACACGGCGGGGTGGCCAACCAAGCGTCCGCGCTATAACACAGAGAAAGCGGGATCTCAAAGGCTGTCTGGCAGTCTGGGTCGTTTGGGTAATGCCGAACGGATGCATTACTCAAGTTACGCTCTCATCTGATTTTTGTAGTGTTGTTATGCGGTATACGAGAGAACGTTCGACAGGGTCGTTGGCATCTTCCTCCCCTTTTACAGCGAAATCAAATCAGTATTTCTGCTTTTTCTTGTACTGACTCGTGCCAAAGTGCGTGGAAGTTGGGAGGTACACACTCACCGTTGAATTAACATTGCTGTAGGGCGCAGAACCACTATTCCTTCATGTTCTCCGTCCTCTCGTCAAGCCTTACGCTACAGTCATCGATCCAATGTTGGAGCTCTGCCGCGACATTGGAGATTTCTTTTTCGCCATTTTGCAAGTTCCGCTGGATTACATCCTTTCATCGCCTTGGTTCCCCTCCTGGTGCACCGCAAAATTGGGGGAAGAGCCTGGCGAGTCAGCTGATTCAGAAGGTCCAGGACACATAACCAATAGCACCAATATCCCTATCCTTGTTGACCACGGTGGCGCTGTACAGACTTTTCGCATGCTAGACCAACGTCATGGAACCATCCGCAGTGTTTCTGATAACCAACGCCCATCTGTTTACAATGTTGCCGATTCGAGAGCTTCTCATTACCGACACTCATCTACTACATCACTCCCCGCTTATAGCGAACATCCACCCCACGACCCTCCTCGATACTCTCAGACTCTGCCTAGGCATAATGGACATCAAATATGGTACCCCCCTGCTTCTGCTTGCTCCGCATCAACTTATCAAACGTCCGCCTCTGCATTCAGCCTGCTCGGGACCGCCCCTGAGTACCATTCACCCGAGTGGAGGACATACCCCGCATTTCCATCTGCATACCCGCCCACACCCCTACCTGCATCGGCCACTCTTCCTAGTTCAGTCACCCCGAGGTCAGACCATCGTCTCGTTTCCGACTCCGCGTATACACCTATTCCTGAAGACGAGCAGGGTTTTGGTGAGATGCTTGAGAGGGTGCATGAGGGGTGCTCCAACTCCATGCACAGCTCAAGCAGCAGCGGCGAAATACCTCCTGGGGCTAAAAGCTGTGAAATGAATTCCGACGTTACCCGACAACTAGATGAAGAGCCCGTTCCTGACGAGAGCATGTACAGCAGCGAGGCAGGTCTAAGCGAGGATGACCTTGGCTCTTCCTTGAGGACTCCTCATCGTCCCCCTCGAGCTATGCCACTTAGTGCATACCCTTCTGGTGATAGCTTGACTAGTGCACTCGCAACTACTGATAACGCACCCTCTTTGCGGACCAAGACCTCATCGGACTCCTTGAGCTCTAGCTCTTCCTCTCTGGCTGGTCGAAAACGTGCTTATGGAGCTTTTCAAGGGAACGCATGGAATACCATCCCGATATCTCATTCCCGAAATGCCACCTTGCGTGGAAAACCTGTTTCAGCCCCCATCCGTCAGAACCATCCACAGTTCACAAGCGAAGAAGAGGACGAGGATGGTAGCACTGCGGCTAAGAGGCAAAGGGTGTTGGACCCTTTGAAGCGTAAATCCACTGTGCGCCCTGTCGCAAGGGGGCCGGGTAACGCGCGCAAAACCGTCTCGTTAAGGAGTACCACGGTCCACAATCGCACTGTTACAACTACGTCTCAAGGGACTGCGCGAACTAGGGCAGGATCCGCTACGGCAATCAAAGAGAGGAAATCAACACATGCGCCACGTCATGTTATGCGCGGTGGGCCACAGGGAGTTACCAAAAGCTCCAGTACTTCCTCTTCTCAGTCTGGAACTCTGAAGGGAAGGGCATATTAGCGGAATAGAACTTGTTCAAAATATTTACCAGTCACTGTACACTAGTCGCACCACCGCTATCAGATTGCATATAAATGTTCCGTGACCCCTGGGAGTGGGTTTCGACTTTGGTTATGAGGCTGCATGGGAACGCCACCAGCGCGCGGAAAGCGCGCACCCTTGGCACATATGGGCCACTGCAACAAGCAACATCCGATCCCAATTTTTGCTGCACACAAGTACATAATGTACTGTGACCACCGTCACGACATTCGCAATGGCGCACTCGCAGGACTACCGACTAGTAACGGCAGCGCTTCTAGGCGCGTCACCACGAATCATCCGGCTTTCCTGGGTTTCCAGAATACGAAACAACACCTCACCTCTGCCTCGTTGCATATGAGCTGCGTAGCAGTGCCTGGCGTGTATATGATTATTGAAAGCTGTTCCACACGGTGGACCCGAAGCGGTTACCGTCGACCGACGTTCGAATTCCAACTTTCACGACCTCTCCACTGCCACTGAGCGCGAGGTTTCCTCGAGGCTTGCTCCGCGATGCCGCTCGTCTCAGATGTATTTTCCAGGTGCGTCCCAAAACCTGGGAGACACTCAGGTACATAATGCTACCAGAAACCGCCTGCAGCTCGATTTTTAGGGCAGTAATTGGCAGTAACTAAGGAACGCTTTCCTTTTACATACACTCAACATACACTAGCCACTCCCCAACAATTCTCAAATGGGTGGCGCAGCATCCTCAAGCGATAACGTCACTAATATGCCTGTGCGCGGATGCAGTTGGTGGTCCTGCACTCGTCTTTCGTACAGCAGCATTCGTCATGCCGAATGGCGTTCCTAGCACTGCAATGACGCAAATTCGCTTTTCTACTCTCACCGAGCCTGGCGAGTGCATAACTAGTACTATTCCGTCTCTGGCATCGACGACCACGTTTTCTTAATGTCAAGACAAATCCGAATGTCATTACACAGATGCAGCCATAACGTAGACGGCTGCCGTCGAGGCTGTTCGTTCTCTGTCCGGTCGCAGCCAACACGTTTGCTGCCAGGTTCTCCTTTATAGTCTCTTGAAGATGACTGACCTTCCTGTCGACCAAGGAGACACAGCAAACCTCACTAGCCCATCACACTCTTATTGCCTTCATGGTCTATGGGAGAGTAATCGGCAATGAGCTCCGAGACATCCCACCGGAATATGTAAGTCATTCCAAAATCAGGTCGTATCGGTAGCCTAACTTTAACCCCAAGCTCCCGATATGGGGACAGCGGTGGTCAGGTTATCGTACTCCTCACGGTCCTAGCACCTTCTCCACACGCATACTCAGTGTCGATCGAATGTCCGAAGTGGGCCCAGTGCTGACTTCACCCACCCAGTTTGAAGTAACCCTCATAGAAGAAGACTCCGAGTCGAGCCAGTTTTGCAGTACACTCCTTTCATCTCCCTCAGCCATTCAAGCGGATGCGATTGAGCTATCCCCTCGTCACGGGACACCTATGCCCCGACCTGCTCATCGCTCGCTAAATCGCCCTTGCGGGAGTCCCAATATGTTCCACCAGAATGCCAGACACCCTCATCCGCCACCACGGGAATTGACACGCTTCAATGCAATGTTGCCTCCAAGGCAACTCGACCAATCGGGAGCACAATATCGCGCGTCGGAATCTCCTCCCCTCCATCATGACATGCTGATTGGAAGTGGTCATCCTTTGCTTGACAATGACCACACTTTCTGGGATATGGATCACAATTCAATTGGGGTCCAGCTCCTTTCCGCTCCTTCCCACTTGAGTCAGCTTCCAAGTGGACAACCACAACATACTATGCCCCCGCCTTCGATTCTTGAGTGGCAATCTACCAACACTCATACCCAGTCGTCGGTGTACCCCTTCGAGTTTGACCGCTCGTCACAGCCTGGCAGCCCCTCACTGTCATTCCGGGTCGATGACCGAAGCGGGTTTGTTCCGACGACCTCGCCTCCTTCCCCCCATTGCTGTAAAATTTCTTCGCTTCAACGGAACGTTACGATCGATCAAACTTGGGACCACGAGCCAAGCATAACTATGGTTCCTGTGTTTGCACACCCCCGGTACCCTATGGCGCCCCCGTCAACACAAGGGCGGACCCTTTCCGACTCGTCTTTCTCAGGGTCCTTACAGTATACCGGGGAATCATCGCCCCATCTGGGGGATCATTTGGTCTCTGAATCAGGGGAAATCTACTCGTCCCGAGGATTTTCTCGGCACCTTCGCGCATGCTGAGGGCTGTACACTATTGTCGCTTGACAAACGTGATGCTTGGGGGTTCAATGGGGAAAGAGTAGTTGAATGGTTAGTTTTGCCGCTATACTATTCATCGCGTGTTTCCGCACATATTCTTTGTGGACGTTGATGTTATCCGTCTCTTCCGTTCTGTTCACTTCTGTCCGATACCCTACGTAGTCAAACCAGCGAACTAAAGAACAATACGAATGCATTCTATAGAGGTACCAGATAGAAATAGTAATCAACTGCAAAGTCATGGTTGACTCTACAAAAGTTTCGATGCAGTGTAATTAATAACTGCGTGACCCTTTAAGTCGGTGCCTCGCCGAAGCTTTAATGCCCGCCAGTACCTCCTTTGCGCCTACCGTCAAGCTTGTGCCGGAAGGCCTGAATCTGAGCGACGACGTCCCCGCCTCACTGGCACTTTCTACTCCGTGAAGACCCACTCCTGGCGATGTCATCGCGTATACACTCCTCAGAATCGCAGCACAGCGCAAACCCCGACACACCCCCTCCTCAGTATTCGGTACAAGTACCCAGCCAACAGAACCTACCTTCATCCCAACACTCGCCGGTGACCGCAATACCTGGTCACTATCCTCACAGAGAACAGTCCTTGTTCAGCTCGAGTACCGGGCCCCATTTTGCACCCCCACCATCTTTTGGGCCGACTCCGCTTATGCAGTCTCAGCCAACTCTTGGCTTGTTGCCGTACTATGACCCGCATTCACCCTATTCCATCGAGACAGCGACGGCGAGAGCCAGGTGGAGGTTTATTGGAGCGGTCTCTTGGGCCGTTGGCTTGATTGTTTGTTTGTTGCTACTCGGGGCGTTGGGTAGCCTAATACAAGCAGTGTCATAAACTTGAACGACTTCGCGACTGATGTCAGGCTTCGGAATTTTGGAACGTGTACAAGTGAGTGATTGGTAAAATAAAAATTTTGGTCAAGGTCTGAAGATTATATGGATTCTTGTTCAGGATACAGGTTATATTTCCCTCTGTTCATGCCATTTTATACGTTTCTGAGCAAGGGTTGTACCCCTTTGTACCCTTGTCATAATCTTTACCTTTTTTGATACCGAAGTGTGTGTTGTTATATTTGTCTTGTTTATCAAGTCCTTTGGCTGGCTACGCTGCGGGTCAGGTTTACAGTTCAAAAATAAATATTGACCGCTTAGGCTACATCTACTCCTACGTATACGGGCACCAGTATCATGCACTCGAGTTTAAGAATTCTAGCGACATCAGTTGCTGGATATGTTTCAATCTATGTAGTGATGGGCTTGCAAGTGTAGTAACGGACTCGGAATGGTGGCGGAAGCAAGCATCTTGCGGAAACCTACTGTCGAAGACAAATCGATCATACATGACTAGCTAATGACTCCTCCTGTGTGTAATTACCCATACTTGGTTCAGGAAACCGCCGCACTCCAACTCTTTGTGTGGTGAATCTGGCTCAAATTGGTCTCTTGAATACACGTATGACTATGATCGTGAACAGGGTAAGTCAACATATCCAACAGGTCTCGACAGGGAAGCAGAGGGATGGAGACCTCATATCAACCCTAGGGTTTGCGATCGCTTTCTTTGGGTGAAATGGATACAAGCAAACGCGTGAGGATTCATGTTTTTTTTTGTTGCCAGTGGCGGATACACACTGATGGTGTATCAGATCCCTACGTCACGTTACGGTTCGTGATGGACAACTAATGCGGGCTTGGCATGATTCGTTCACTTTTGATCCGGAGAGCGATACCATAGATGACGATTCTGGAATGCTTCAAACCATCCGGTGCCTGGATAATATAATTCAACAAGAGGTGGACCGCCTTCCCCATGGTCCTAACGGAGTTTTCGCAAGGCGCGGTGTCATTACTTCAAGTTACCGCGCTCACAGGGAGGGTAAGTAGAGATCAGGCTAAAATGACGGTTGGAAGCTTACGAGTATTGCACCTTTGAGCGGGAGGGTACGTCTAAAACCAAAGTTGGATCGGTGGGGTCCATGGATTCGCCCCAGCGGCTTTGGACTCGGACTATAATATTCTATATGCTTTATTAGCTTGTGCGGACCATTCCTCTGAAATACCCATCTTCTGAGCACACGGTGAAGAGAATACGGTGGTCCAGCATCAACACGGACACAGAGATGCTGGTGCACGAGGTATTTGTGCCCCAAGCTGGGGAGAAGAGCTAGGTTCACCTGGTCTTTGCTTCATGACGTATCGTGGCCTGGGTACTACCCAGAAAACTTTCTTCAAAAGTTTTGCCTACACTATGATACATACTAATATACTATATAGTTCTGATAAGTTTCAATTCAGGCACTCTTTTGGATTATTATGGTGATGAGCAACGCTACTACGCATGCAGCACTATTAGGCGCTCTGACTTGTACATGTCAGACAAAGGTGAAACCCCCGTTATTGGTGGCCCAGTAGAGTGGTGTGATCTCAGCCAATCTGCCAATGGCGAAAATGTAGGTAAGAACAAGCGAGATATTTTGTCGTCACCAAATCAACAACTTGGGGGGTCTCGAGACCCCCGCTTTGTTGCAAAAGTCCCGTCGCCTCCCAGGATCAAGTTTTCACTTTTCGTTACACACCACACCCGACTCCGATTTCCAGTCCATAACTGTCCACTTCACTTGGCATTGAGACGGCGTCGGAGACCCCCCCGAGCACAACACGCCACGTTGGAATACACACCTGGAGCTTTCAACAATGGACTGTCAGTGCGAACAATGGAGGGTCGAGCGTGGGAATAGCGTAAGGTTAGGGTCCGTGCGTGGGAAGTAGCGTGACTTGTGTGACCCAAATATTGGCGTTCGTTGATTTTTTTTGGGTCGATTCTGTTGTCGGCCCCGCGCGCTTCCTTTGCTCCTTCACACTTTGACAACTCGATCGCCGTCGACGCCCACAGCGAACAAACACCCGTCGTCGTCGTGCCGCACGTCTAGCATACCTCCCCTCGTCGTGCACTTCGTTCTCCGGTGTCGCCCATCGTCGTCTATCCAGTGTCAACCAAGCTCTTATTTATCCCAATCCCACGCGTCGCGCACGTCGTTGCTGTTGCCCACCAACCCTCTCATCGTCGTCGTCGTCGTGTAACGCTTTCATTCCATCAAACAGCATTCTAAACTCGCACTCCATCTTCATTATCTCCACTGTATCCATATCAACAGTCCTCGTATTTGCGCTACCCTCCCCACACCCCACCGTCCGCGTTGGTCTCCGACTGTTGATGCTCAATTACTAGTCTATCACATAGCTTCAACCCCTTGTAATTCTCCATCTATTCCATCCTGGCGCCACTCGCTCCAATCTCGTCAGCTTCTCGGTCACAGCCTCTCGAAGAAGACCTCATCAATCGCTCTCTGTTGGACTCCCTTGACGCACAAGGTGACGCAGAACCTCTCCGTCTCCCCCTTCAGCAGTTATTCGCCATGTCGCAGTCCGCCTCCACAGATTCGGGTGCTACTTCTCCCGAGACTCAATTCCCTCTTCCATCGGGCCGCGCCGATTCTCCATCTAATGTCAATTATAACAACAACCATACCCACAACGACATTTTGCATCGCTCTTCACAACTGCCACAGAGCGCTGACGGTAATCATCAGCACCCAATCTCAGAATCGGCGTTCGTCCAGGGCGGGGGTCACCCGATGTACAATAGTAACAACAACTTCCATCTATCTGACTATCTCTCCGACTCGGAAGGTCTCTCCTTGAAAGTACATCCTCAAGGAACCAAATCACCTGGCGATTTTGGAGCAGGACCTTTCAGATCGTCGTTCAGCGCCTATAATGGGATCAACGGCGCGCACGCACCCCACTCCAGTTCAGGCAATCCACCTCCCAGTTCCTTCCGCATGCGACAGGCTAACACGTCATCCGCTGCTTCTCAATCATTTGCTTCTGAAGGCTTTGCCAGCCACCCGTTGGGTATTCAACACCAGCTCTCTCAACAGTCTCAGCAAGGATCTTCCGCGTTCGAGTCACGAGGAATTGACTTTGGGAATAGTCCCCCCTTGGCCGGCAAGCTATCCCAGCAATTTGCCCTAGACACATTTTTGCAGTCGCACACAGCAAAGACGCAAATGCACGATTCCTTTCACCCGTTGTCACACAATTCTATTGGGCAAGTGCCGTACCTGAACGGTATACACCTTCAAAGCCAGACGCCATATGGCCCCCATCTCCAGAGCAGTGGGACAGTGAGTGGTAGTGCAGCAGTCACTGTTCGAGGTCTAGGTACTTCTGGGCAGCTTAATGCCGCCGCCGAACCCCAAAGTGGGAGTAGTCAGCAAGAAGAAATATCTACGATTTTTGTAGTTGGCTTCCCAGATGACATGCAGGTTTGTTCATCCATCTTGACAAATTGTATCTCAACTAACTTCGCTGTTAGGAACGGGAGTTTCAAAATATGTTTACATTCTCCTCTGGCTTTGAGGCCGCAACCCTCAAGATCCCCAACAAGGAGTATACCGCTTATGGGTCTTCAGGTGGCACTCCTTCTGGGCTTCCGTTGCGCGGCAGCTCCTCATACTCTTCATACTTTAATTCAGGCCCGAATGACCCGTATAATATTGTCACGGTTAACCAAGGGGGTGTGGTAGTCGATAATGGGCGCGACGGTCCAACTACCTCCTGGCCGCCGCTGCCAGTTCCACTCAATGACGAGCCGAGTCATTTTCAGGGTCCGGGTGGTCAGCCCCCTCGCAAGCAGATCATCGGCTTTGCCAAGTTCCGCACCCGACAGGAAGCTTTGGAAGCAAGAGATATGCTCCAGGGTCGTCGGGTTGACATTGAGAAAGGGGCGGTTCTCAAAGCAGAGATGGCGAAGAAAAACCTCCACACGAAGCGCGGCGTTGGCATCGGTAGCAACACTTCCAGTGGCGGCAGTCTTTCTCTCGGCAGTAACCTGAACGCTCTCGCAGGGTTAAATGGTGGTGTTGGGGCCCTGAGTGCATTGGGAGGTCTCGGTGTTACGCCTGACACGCTCGCTGGCCTTGCCGCTGGGATCAATCTCAACTCCAATCTGAACATGAATACCCTCGCCTCTCTTAGTGGTAATGACTCCTTGGCTGTGCGCGAAAGGGAGCTCAATGCGTTGAGCGCAGTGGGCTACAACAACCTTAGTAGCGGATGGCGGGAAGGACGACTCGGGGATGGTAGCGAGGAAGAGCGTGAAAGAGATCGTGAGCGCGATAGAGATAGGAGACGGGAAGCACTTGTGGGCCTTAACCTCGGAATAGGGATTGGTGGTCGCGGTGCGCGAGAACGCGCCCTTGCTGACGAAGAAGAGCGGGAAAGGCTCAAACGCAAGGATTTCAAAGTCGTTCAGGGCGAAGGAGTACGAATGCTGTCAGGAAACCCTGTTGTGTATGATGCCTTCCATCCGACCTCGTCGTTTTCCAGGAACGCACAGTCTGGCGTTCGTTCCCCACCTGGGGTTCCTCCTTCTGATGGTGCAAGTTCGGGGCCCAATTCTGTGCTCGGAAACGGCTTCGTTGGAGTCATTGCTCAGACTTCTGGCAGGGACGATAGTAGCCCACGTGAAACGGTTGGTCCTTGGGATCAACCCTCCCCCCGCGAGCGCGATTCTGCTTACACGACTCTCACATCGTTCTATGGAACCCGCAAGCCTTCGGTTGTTCCGAGGCCTCCTTCACCCCATGATATGTCACCTCCCAAACACAGCATACCGTTCTCTCCTTTGCACGATGAGGATGGCATGCTTCCTCCCCATCGATCGGGGATTTTGCGTTCGACTCAAACCTTTGCTTCTACTGTTGATGAGCCAGTGGTCAGTCGTCCACCCGCACCGCCTTCGAGTACCGCGTCGAGCACGGGTGGTCTCGACGACAGCGGACCTTTACCACTCAGCGTTAGCACCAGCGGACAAGTCAGCACCGGCAATACTTCTCCGCAGCTACCATCCCCCGCTTCGCATGCAAGCTCGGCTACCAGTTCTTCAGGCCATGCCGCCAGTTCTTCAAGTAGCGGAGTACTGAACGCTATCGGGAGCGTTGGCCCTAGGAATGCCCTCGTTGACCAGAACCCTCCTATCAATACTCTCTACGTCGGAAATCTCCCCACTAGTCCTGTTGGTGCGGGGTATCCTGCAAATTATCTTGAGGATAGCCTCAGGGAGCTCTTCTCTCGCCGGCCCGGGTATCGGAAGCTCTGTTTTAGGCAGAAGAGCAACGGACCAATGTGCTTTGTTGAGGTAGCACTTCCCCATTATCTACTTGCGTTTGATACTCACGACTCGGCTTTTAGTTCGAGGATGTTCACTATGCTACGAAGGCTTTGAATGAACTTTACGGGAATTCTCTTGGTGGTTTGGTTAAAAATGGTGGAATCCGTCTGTCATACAGCAAGAACCCCTTGGGCGTACGCACCCCGACCGCTGCGGGTACCGGGACGCCGTTGCAACAGCAAAGCAATGTTCCCTCCGGCGTTGCTTCTCCTTTCCAAACGGACACGTTTCAGTTTCGCCAAGGTTTCGACGGTGATCCCGGGGTCATAAACATCAGGCGCGATAATTCAACTGCAACTTCGCCACCCGCCTTTGGAGGATACGCGCGATCACCACCTCCACCGAGGTTCGTCTCCCCGCCGCCTTCAAACAACTTTAATGTGGCATCTTCTCCAACAAACGGATCCACTCTTCCCCGTGGGTCCCATACATTTGGCATCTCTCTCAGCGGCACCGGAGGGGGTTTCTCTCCCTTTGGACTACCACTCTCATCCCATCCTGATCAGTCAAGCACTCTCCCACCTTCGCATTCTATGATACCCGATCATTCGAGCTCGGACGTTCCTTCAGCTCATGGTCACACCCAGCATTTCCCGCATCGGGCTTTGTCGCCTTCATCTTCCACTGTAGAGGCCGCCAGGGCCAGTTAACGGGCTGAATTATTAAAGTCGCTCAATATTTTTTCAACAAGCATGAAGCATCTACAGCAAACCATCTGCGCATTCTATATATATCTGTACTTACCAACACCATGACATGTTTGACATCCCAATTCTCATCCTCAAACCATCTCTCCACCTTTCGCATCCACTTCGCAGATCACCATTTCATATTATTTACTTTTCCCTTCTGGCGTCCACAACCATTAATGTACTCCCCATCTCACGTCTTCCTTACTACGTTTTGCTTCGCTTAGTCGTGTGTTCGTGCTTACATCCCAATCTATTGTGATAACCCGTGCTGATATCTACTATACTACTTTACCATGACTTTGAAATTCGTGTACAATTTCTTTTCGTCTTGACCTTGGGTGATGTTCGTCCTGCCATAGTTTTCCTCTTTTCCTCTTTCCCCGAAACACATCGGTGAGCTTGGCTTTTGAACGATCTTTGCCTATTTGGCCCACGTTTGTATGTTTCTGGTCGCCCTGAATATGCGTTTACGGTACCCAAATCAACTTTGATGTATACTAGTTTTCGAACTTTTTTTTCATGGAATGAAAGGGCATTGGATAACTTTCGCGAGTGTAAACCAAAAGTGACAGGTACTTTAATGTGTTCCGATGGCCCTCGCCATAGGCTTGTTACAATGTAGGTATGTACAGGCTACACTGGCGACTACGAGGCGAGGTCGAACTCAAAAGTTCGAAATGGTCAAGGGGTACTATGATGGCAGTTCTCGGTGAATGAGTGAACCTCGCCATCCAGGTCTACGACCTATTGCCCAGCGCCCTCGGCCCACTCCCGACTGCCCATCTGAACAAGTCGCGAACACGCACGGGCAAAGGCAAATACTTCTTCTTCACCCGTAAACATGGAGCTCGCGCCGACGACTTCGGGGGGAAGAGCCTGTATACATCAAAAGGGGCATGCGTCAGTACCACTCAACACTGGCTAAACAATAGCGAGGATGGGAGAGTAACTCACGAGATCGTCCATGACACTGCGCATGTGGTCGGATATCTCGCTATTGGCAGAGTCGTCTGAGAAGACTTGGTAGATGGGGACTTCAGAAGAGATGAAGAGTTTCGTCTGTAAGGGGTAGGTGAGCGTGACCGTACATTAAGTACCTGGAATGGGACACAAAGGAAACGGTGTACCTTGGACTCGTAACAAGCGTCGATAAAAGTGATGAACCGCCGTGCCTAGTGCATAGGAAAGCAGTTCAGCGTACAGTCCATGGAAATTCACCCGTGAGACACGTACGACGTCCTTTCCAGAAACGCCCATCTTCTTCACATCAGTAACAAATACGGTTCCAAACGTATTGGTGATTTCCAAGTAATCGGCCGCGCTGAGGGGACTGTCGCAGAGTTCAGCAAAAGTGAACCTGGCGACGCGGGAGGTGGAAAGGGGGATGTGGAGGGTACGACCAAAGGTGTATAAAGGGCGGTTGGCGATGACAGGGTCGGGATTACTGTCGGACGAAGAGGGAGGGGAAGTCAGCGAATCGAAAATCTTGTTAATCTCAGCTTCGTTCTCCGGTGTGAGGGGATGGTAGTATACGTGCGAGAGTGCACGGGGTATACGTCTATAATCTGTAGGACGTATGTTAGAGTTTGAGAGAGGAAAGCAGTGCGAGGGGCGGACCTGTTCCAGAGTCTAGATCAATGACTTTGAAATGTGTCTTGAGAAGTTCTATGGCAGGTATGAAGCTAGAACGCTGAATGCCGTTCTTGTACAGCTCGTCGGGATGTCGACTGGGAATGCCGAGTGTGAAAACGGACGGCTGGGAAAGGAATGAGAGACTCACTTGCTGGTAATAACGGATACGACGCCGTGTCCGGAGAGACCCTCGAGGAGTCTCCTGAGGATCATGGCATCTGCAATGTCCGTGACCTGAAACTCGTCGAAGCAGAGGACATAGGCCTCGCTGGCGAGATCTCGTGCGACGGGTGCGATTGGGTCACCACCGTCTCCCCCGCCGACGCTTGCGCCGCCTCCACCACCAATGAGGCCCATGGCAAGTTTGGCGGCATGCACACGTTTGTGTACGTCGATCATGAAAGCGTGAAAGTGTACGCGGCGTTTGCGGGTGATGGACGGGGGAAGGGTGTCGAAGAAGAGGTCCATGAGCATGGTCTTGCCGGTACCGACATCACCGTGTAGGTAGAGGCCCTTAGGTGCGTTTGGTGGTGCGGAACCCGGTTCTGGTAGTTGGCGAGAGAAGAGGTGGGAGAAGAGTGAGGGAGAGGACGTGAGGGGGGTGGACGGTGGAATGGGTGGGGGCGAGTGAGTAAGGAGCTGAGCGTGGAAGGAATGGAGGTGCTCGATGATGCGACGCTGGTGGGGATCGGGTCGGAGGGTGCCCGTGGAGACAAGCGCATCGTATTGCTGCAGGGGCGAGCGAACTGTGCAGGGAGGACTGGCGGCGGCGGCGGCGGCGGGGAGGGCGACCGACTCAGACATCGTCGCTGCAGCGGTGGACTGTCTCGCGACGCAGAGCGTGCGATGTCGCCTGAACGCTCGTAAGACGGTCCTCGTGCCCGTCGCCGTCCTCAACAGCATCATCGTCGTGTCGTCGTCGTCGTCGTCGTGGTGAGTCGTGCGACGCTCGACTGGCCGATCGGGATCCGGGTACTTAAGTTGTCATGGACGAGTACGTGCTCCTCCTCCTTGCCGACTCGAATCTCCCCACTGGCTCGTTCGTCGCCTCCTCCGGTCTCGAGTCCTACAATACACACGGTTTCATCGCGAAACCACACAGCGCAGCCCTCATCGCCTTCATCCACGACAGCCTCCATTCGTATGCCCACAGCGCCCTCCCCGTCGTCTCAGGTGCCCATCGCATCGTAGCAGCCCTCTCAAAAAAAAACCCAGCAGAGTCCGTCGATCTGCGCGACCCTCTCGCATCCCTCATCTCTCTCGATGCGTTCTACGAGTCCATCACCCTCAACCATGTCGCACGGCGTGCATCTACAGCTCAAGGCGTTGCCCTCCTCACGCTCTACTCCAAGTCCTTTGCACCATCCGAAACACACCCGCTCGCCTCTCTCGTTGATCAGCTCAAACTTGCCGTACGACGCGGAGACACGCATGGCCATCTGCCGCTCTGCTGGGGCGTCCTCACAGGCGCCCTCCATCTATCTCTTGGTGTGTCTCGTTTCATCTCATCTGAATCATCTCTTACCCGACTGCCCAGACCGGGCCCAACACCTCGCCCTTTTTCTCCACGCCCGCTCCCTCCTCTCCGCTGGGGTCCGTATAAACACCATCGGCCCTTATCTTGCCCAGCAGCTCTTACTGCACGACGTACGCCCCATCGTCGACACCTTGGTCACTCAGTGCGCTACAATCTCTACCACGATCTTCACTGATGGCTCTCGCGATCCGCAACATACCGATGAACTGCCTTTAAACGGTCCCGCCAACACTTGGCCGTTGGGCGAAATCCTTGCTATGAGACACGACCTACAACATTCGAGGATGTTTAATAGCTAGTGATGTACGCCATGTTGTTACACTTTAAGGTTCACGCTCACACTCATGCCCCACTAGCCAGTGCCAACCTTGCTGCAACTTCAGCCTGTCCTCTCACCAAGTTTGCCAAATATGACACCATGACGCTATCTTGCAGTGATGCTGCCCAGCCACCTTCTTCGTCTGGCGCTGCACCAAGTACATCCCACAAGTACTTCCCGAGCGCAGGATCCGGCGGGACCTCCCCGCGAAGGACGGCTTGGACATGTGCAAGCACACGATTGAGTGCACTGGAGGTGCTCACGAGGGCAGAGTGTAGAGCAGGCAGAGGCGAGGTAGAGAGAAAAGTGTTTGACGATGTAGAAGAAGAGAGAAGATCGACTGCAACGATGTGAATCGGTAGTAGACGAGGAATGGACATTACTCACGTCCTGAGCGTTCAGAATCGTGGAATTTTAATTCACAAGGAATGGGTACGAACACGCAGTTCTCTGCTTTTGGATATACACCTACTGGAGAGCTGTACGATAGCAGATCGGTCAGAGGATGTGGAATATAGAGGACAGCTGACCTGACGTATGCCTTCACACCTGCGCCGACGCCTTCCTCTGTCCCAGTATCGAGTGCGAGATGCACAGCGGGAAAGGACCCAGTCTCTTGCTCGTAGAAATTTTGAATGAGGGCGGAAAAGGTGCCCAAGCCAGCCTGGCCACCCTCACCGCTCCCAGCGGCATACCACCCGACAATACTGAGACCCTCCCTGCCCTGGGGACCCATCCCGACGCCTGCAGCAGTTGTCCCGGATGGCACGATCGACTCCCCACGACCCCTGAGGAACATTTCGTACATGGCACGGTGGTAATCGCCGTCCACTGCGACCTGTTCCTCTGTCTCCGAGTGGAGGACGGCGAATGAGTGCGTGACGTTGATGATAGTGGGGGAGGTGGTGGGCGACGCGGCAGAGAGTGAGCGTGTGCCGAGGAGTGTGCCGATGACGCGGTGTTGTGCGTCCGTGCGACGGAGGTAGTGGTCGAGGATAGAGAGCAGCGCGGTCGGGTGGACCGTCAGCGACGTCGGGCGGGGTCTGTTTTTGGTGTCGGTCAGCGGCGACGGGGACGACGAGGACGACTTACGGGTTGGCATCGGCGGGCGAGCGCGATGCGTTTTGGATGAAAATCGCGGACGACATCGTCGCGTACAGCGATCAAAAACGATAGCGGAGTTGCAATCGTTACTTGGTTTTTTCAAGTTCACTACTATGCCCTCCGAAGAGACAAAGGTCCGTACTTGCTCTTCCGCACACCCCCGCCCTCCCCTCACACGACGGTCCCCACAGGAACGCATCCTCAGAGTCGTCGAGTTCGGCCGTGTACGTCGCCCTCTGCATCGCACACAAACCCTCGCTGAAAACCACACAGACCGTGTTGCACTATGGCTGGATTCCAATGATCATATACATTGGCTATACCAGGAGCTCTCCGCAGCCCATGTTCATCAAGTGTGTCCTGCCCTCGCCTTCCAGTACCACGCTCACCCTCCCAATAGACTCATAAGTCCACTTGCTTGAGCTTGTTCACTAGGGCAAACTATATGCATGCATGTATCTTATAATTCTCACCAAAAGCATTAACTCCACTCTTTTCTTTGGTGGCGCTCATTGTCGGCGACAGGGGTGGTGAGTCTTGTTTGCCCTCCCTTTCCGCAACGATTCAATCGACGTGGACTTCTCTGAATGACCCCCGTTGGGTAACCGCTCTAGGCCTGGTTGGAATCGGGGTGTTCTGTCGAAAGTCGAGGCCAGATATGAGCACCATCCTTTGCGCTTTTCGTTGCGTGTTCGGGTATGCTAAACAATATCTATTCACCAGGTCTGCCATTAAACAAGTTGAATGTTGGTATTAGTATAACACGTAGATGAAATGTCCCGTCACTATAGATACACTCTCCTCAACTCGGATGCCCCCGTAATTCGCTGGCACATCGGGCACAGTTTTGTTGCACCAAGACACCTTAGCCAACATGTTGCGCAGCACGTGTGCCAACACCCTGTCGATACTGTGGGGTCGACATGCGGTGACAGACAGATGCGACAAGTCGCAGGTGTAGGCTGACCCAGTGAAACATGAGCAATGAGTGACGCCAGGGGGCAAGACGCACCATGGCTTCCAATTTTGCTTCCAGTGCTGCTATTAGTGCAAGGTTGTCCCCTCGTGAACGCGCAGTCAGAATGGCCATGTCTAATTTGTCCATGTCTTCGTCTGAACCCCGAGGTGACGAGCTATGCGTAGCCTGAGGTAGTCGGTCGTGGTTCGATCGTTGGTCGATGTGTTGATCCCCATCCACATCTGCTGCCTTTGACTCCACCCTCAGGACATCAGCCTCTCCAAACTGTGCATCTCCGAACATGACATCGTCCGTTCCGTCGATGTCAATGTCATCCTCCGTGTCCACCGTCGAAGGGCGAATGTGTATTCCCGTCCCTCTCAAACTCGCGTTGGTGATGACCCGAGTACGGGCGCTCTCTTCTCCCACTGCACCCCAGCCCGTATCGACATCCACGTCGACATCTGCGTCCTCGTTCTCGCGTATGAGTCCAACCGTCCGTTCGCGTTCCCGTTCGCGTTGGGCGCGCCGACTCTCATATGCGAGACAGGCGTCGATATGTGCCTCCACCACGTCTCTGTCCCCGCGGACGGCTTGCGAGCACACGGGACAGACGATCCCTGCAG
>JBBPMA010000064.1:0-56269 GCA_038090075.1 Xanthoconium purpureum
AGGGTAAAGAGAGTATAGATGTAGGATGTAGAGAGGAAATGTGTGCAGATAGGGTGAGTATCAGGGGGGGGTGAGTGGGGAGATGCATATGACTTGAGGTGAAGGGGATATGGCATGGGAGTGTGGGGAGACAGATGTTTTCTTGACACCTGCAATGATAGGAGCATTCAAAGTAAGAAAGAAAAGCAAAGTTACAAAGGAAGAAGAAAATGTAAATAGCTAAAGTGATTCCGAGCCAGAGAAAGGGGAGATCATCAGGTTGCATATACGGGGGGTACTTCATGAAGAGACACTGCTTCCCATAGTCTTTAATAATGGATAATGGATGGGGCACCCAGTTTCTTTGCAGAACCAGGAGTGTTCCCTGGCATGAGATAAGGGAAGTTGATGTCATTGAAGGAAGGCAAGTTGGTATACTGTGAGTCCAAGGATCCAGGGGATATCGATTGGTCTGATGGGTAGAGAAGAATTGTTGTGTTGAGGAATGAAGGGCATGGTGTCATGGTTATATATCTAAGCTGGTGGGCCTTTTTATAAGTAGTGAGGATATCTGACACATGTTGGAGGTTGGATTTAGGTTCCCAGGTGTTTTCTGAGAAGGGATAACCTTTCCATGCTGTTAGGAATCTGCAATGATCTGAAGTGCCTCAATGTGAAATGATCTGTTCCACTTCATATTCTTCTTTGGATGCAATCAGGTCAGGTGGAGGTTTTGAGAAGTTGGGACCATGTGTCTCAGTTTCTTTGTAAGGAGATAAGAGGAAGGCATGGAAGACATCGTGGATTTTCCATGTTAGAGGGAGTTGGAGTTAATATGAAAGGGGACTTAATACCTGGGAGATCTCAAAGGGGCCCTGTCACTTAGGAGCTAGTTTCTTGGAAGGATAGTTGAGGTAAAGGTTGGTCACCTCCAGCCAGACCTTATTTCCAACTTTCCATGGGGTAAAGTTCCAGAAGTTTTGTTCCTTCATGATCCAACATGCTGTTTCATGAGTGGCTAATGCTTCCTTTTGTACTTCTTCCAGGGTGGACAACTGGGTTTCCAGGGCTGGGATAAAAGTTTTTCCTAAGGGTGGATACATCCAAGGTTCATATCTGTGAAGAAGGGAGAAAGGTGAGACTTTGGTGGAGCTGTGTGGGACAGAGTTGTGATGAAACTCAGCTGTGGGAAGGAAATCTGACCATTTCCAAGAATTGTTGGTGCAGAAGATACAAAGGTATGTCTTGACTTCCTGGTTGATGCATTCTGTTTGTCTGTCTGTCTATGGGTGGTATGCAGTGGATAGTTTGGTGTCATAGTGGAGGAGTTGAGCCAGTTCTCTGGCAAAGGCCAACACGAATTGTGGGCCTCAATCTGAGATCAGGAAGTCATGGAGTCCAAATTGTTTGAAGACATGTAAAACAAAAAGTCTGGCAACTCCAGTGGCATCAATTGTTTTGGAACAAGGTATGAGAATTACCCCCTTTGTAAGGCCATGGTCAACCATGACCATCAATGAGTCATGTCTGTTGAAGGGGGGGAGGTTGGTAACAAGGTCTACAGAGAGTTGTTTGAAAGGGAGAGCACAGGAAGAGGGAATGGTGGCCAGTGGAGGACAGGTTGGGTGGTGGTTGACCTTGTTTTGTTGACATATTGCACATCCAGATATGAAAGCATTGACAAAAGAAGAGAGACCAGGCCACCAAAAGTCATGCTCCAGTAGTGCTTTGGTGTGAAAGCATCCTGCATGGCCAGTGGTAGGGGAACTGTGTATAGATCATCGGATGGCTTGTTGTTCATGTGGGAGAATGTACACCTGGTTCTTGAAGTAAAGGTGCCTATCTGACATATGCCAATTGTCTTTGGAGGAGTGAGGGAACAGTGGTGATCCCAGCTGGAGATTTTCAATGGCCCAAAGAACCAAGGGGTCCAACTGAGAGGAAGATTTATTCTTCTTGGCTAAGGCGAGGTCTAAGGCATTAATGACAACCAGTTCTGGGCAGATGGATGTGTTCATGTTGTCCTGAGTGGTGTCAACATGATTTCATCTAGAAAGCACATCTGCTGGGCCCATCTCTGTTCCTGGGGTGACTTTCCATTGCAAGTCAAAATCCTGTAAAAACAAGGACCATCTGGCTTGTTGCCTAGACAGTTTCCAAGAATCTTTGATGTAGGAGAGGTTTTTGTGATCAGTGATGATAGTTATAGGATGGGTAGTTCCTTGTAGATATTGGTGCCATTCTTCCAATGCTAGAATAACTGCTAGGAGTTCTCGATCATAGATGTTGTAGTTTCGTTGGGTGGAACTGGATGTACTAGAGTAGTAGGTGCATGGATGTAGGTTAGAGTTTTCATCAAGTTGCATGAGTACTGCACCAGCAGCCAGTAAGGAGGCATCTGTCATGATGGAGAAGGGGCAAGTGACATCAGGGATTTGCAGAACAGGAGCAGAAGAGAAGATCTTCTTGAGTTGCTCAAAGGCATCTTGTCATGATGATGTCCAGTTGCAGGGTTTTCCTTTTCGAGTGAGTTGGTTGAGAGGAGCAACAATGTTAGAGAAATCCAGAATGAATTTTCTGTAGAAGTTGGCAAATCCTGTAAAAGATCGAACTCCTTTGACTGAAGTGGGGGGTCTCCAATTTTCTATGGCTTTGAGTTTCTTCCTATCCATCTCAATCTTGCCTTGTGTCATATCCTGCACAATCGACTAAGTCCATTCTGGTCTTCTGAGTTACTTCTGGATTTATCAGACACCAACTCCGATGCATTCTCAATCAAGACACATCTCCTGACCTCCAGATTCTTATCAGGGACTTATTTCATCACTCTACATTTCACTTATCTCCATCCATACTAGTTTTGTAGCATTCTAGCCACCGATCCTATGAACCTGCACCACAGGTCTAATCTCCAGACAGCCAGTGCACAGCCTCACATTTGTATAATTACTCAGCTCCATTTCTCTGTGACAAATCCTGTCCACCTTTGTAGTATAAGTACTGTACTCCCCAAGCCATGTATTCCCTTAGTTTGAATATCAACTAAGCTACCACTCCCCTCTGACCCCTACTTGACTTCATTTCTGCACAATGTTAAAGTCATTACCTCTGAGTTACCTCCAAACTCCGAAATTTGGGACCAGACTTAGGCAAGGGCACAGTGCTCCTCTTCAAGTCACTGAAGCCAAGTCCTGTCTGACAGCTAGTCTCTGGAAGTTCCAGAGTTAGTTCAGGAGTTGACCCAGTCTTGACACCTTGTCTGATGATTATTCCCAAGAACTCCATTCAAGGGGTGTTGAAGGTGCACTTTGAGAGTTTGATTAATAGTCCATGTTCCCTGAGTCACTGAAGTACCTGTGTTGTGCACTTATGATGGAGGGTGATGTCATCCTTGGTGTGGATGCCTAAGTCGTCCATGTAGATCTTCAACCATTTCTCCCTGATCATATCAGCAAAGATGTGGTTTATGAATGCTTGGAACATAGGTGGGGCATTGCAAAATCCAAAGAACATGACAGTGGGTTCAAATAAGCCAAGGGAGGTGATGAATGCTGCTTTCCACTGGTCCTCCTTTCAAATGCGAATGTTATTATATCCCCATCATATATTGAACTTGGTGAACAAGGTGAAGTTTTTCATGTTGTAAATGAATTCTGGGAGAAGGGGGAGAGGGTAGGCATTTCAAATGGTATGGGAGTTCAGGTATCAGTAGTCCTGACAAGAACAGAGGGTTCCATCCTTCTTAGGTACAAAGAAGCAGGGAGATGCTTGTGGTGATTTCAAGGGTATGATATGTCCAGTTCTAAGGTGTTCCTTGATGAATTCTTTGCAGATGTCCATCTCTGCTGGGTTCAGGAAGTATACTTTGGCAATCTTGGAAGAGAAATCTGGGTGAAGTTTGATGGTGTAATCATAGGGATGATGGGGAGGGAGTTGGTCATGGGTTTTCTCTGAAAATATGTCTGTGAAGTTCTGACACCATTTTGGAATGGAGGGTTCTTTTACTTCAGTGGTCTGGGCAATCTGGATGGAAATAGTAGTTTTTCCAATGTCTTCTCCCCTTAGCCAGGCTTTCCACTTGTTTAGCTGGTTAGAGATCTTTCAATCAGTGTCTAGACCAAGCCAACATAGGAGATATTGTTGGGGAATATGGTCTGCTGGGGAAGGGCAAGGGGATTTAGGAATGGAGATCAAGTTGGCAACCCAATTAATCCTAGGGTATCACTTGCATAGCCAAGGCATCCCTAGTATAATTTGTTGACATCCAAGGCTTAGGATCATCAGGTCAAGGGTTTCTTTAGAATGGGGGAACAGGACATCAGTGTGAGCCTTCCATCAGATGGTGCCCTTGGCATTGGTAGTTCCATCCACATTGTAGGCAAGGATAGGTTTGGGGAGACATTTCAGAGGGAAATTTGCCTTAGTTAAAAGGCCTATGTCAATGAAGTTTCCAGTTGCTCCAGAGTCAATGATTGCTGTGGTTTCAACAGTTTGGGTTCCAGTAGTCAATTTGATAGGAATACGAATGGTTCATTCATTGGGCAATGCTACTAGTACATGGGCTAGGTCATGGGAAAAAGATGTCGATGCGACTTCCTGGTTCAAAAATCCTCGTTGGAGGAGATGGTTTCAAAGGTGGTAGTCATGGCTACATCTTTTCTGGGCTCTTCATAACAGAGTTTCAGGATTTGGAGAATTTCTTCTTCACTTCTTCCTTGGATTTTCAGAGTTTGGACAAAGGTGTCTATGGGAGTGACAGGAGCAATGGTGGCAATGGTGGGGGTAGAGGTGTTTGTGGTGTGAACCTATTGAGGGCAATTGTTGGGTGGTTGAGATTGGTTTCAAGGGAAGCTCCCATTGGTATTGCAATGATCTGCATTGTGTCTTTTTTTGCAACATTTGAAGCAAAGGCCTTCCCTAATGCATCAGGCACACTCAGGAGGAGTGAGTTTCTTTAAGTGTACAAAGTCCATGTCTATAGCATTGGAAACTCAGGTAGAGTGTGAGGAAGAGGAGGATGAATGTCCTGTATCATGTCCTCCTTGAAGGGCAAGGATGCACATTTTCTGGGTACGGAAGTCTTGAGCTTTTCCAATCCATTCCTGGATTTTGGTTGGGGTCTTCTCCATAAAGAGGATCATGGTGGAGATTTGGGGGTCTATTCCAGCCACAAAGCATGCTATGGTTTCCTTAGTGTCACCCATCTGGGCCTTGGCAATGAGGGTCTGGAACTTTGTGATGTAAGTCTGGAAACCATCATTGATGATCTTTTTGCCTTCCTCAGTTCTCTTTTCCTCTTTTCATTGTTTGAGCTTGTAAAGCTTATCTCTGAATGTCTTAACCAAGTCATAGGGGTAGAAGGTGGATGTGAAGTTCTCTGTGAATTTGTTGAAGGTTTTTTCTGTAACTGGGACAGCAGAGTCAGCCATCTTGTCATACCACATCTTGGAGAATTGGACTCCTTGTCCCTTGCTCATTTTATTGAGAGTGGTTATGATTTTCTCCTCATTGTTGGTGTAAATGGTGGGGTTGATGGAGAAGTAGGCTTTCATCACCTTCATCCATCAGATGGCATCCTCTGGTGTTCCTGAGAAATCAGCAGGGAGTGCTGCTTTTAGTTCTGTGGTTCTGGTGGTGGTAGACATCGGGTTGGTCAATGGGACAAGGGGGTTGACTGGGGCTGGGGGTGGTGGAGGAGGGAGGAGTAGCATTGATGGGTTTGCTGGGGCAAGTGGAATGGCAGGGGCTGGGGGTGTAGGTGGTATTGACAGGGCAGGGGTAGGGAATACAATAGGGGTGGTTGAGAATAAGGGGAGGTTTGCTAGGGTGCCAGATGAGCTGGTTGAGAGTATCAAAAACACTGGGGGAGAATGTTTCCTTGGTGATGGTTGAAGTGCTGGGTTTAGGAAGAGAAGGTACTCATAAAGAGACACTGCGTCCTTAGGAAGTCTCAAGGATTATCTCTGGATAAGGGATCTAGGGGAAGTGAGGTCATAACAAACAGTTGTGGATGCAAGTTATAACACTGTTATTGTGTAGAATGAAAATAAGGATGGTTACATGCTATGTGGATATTTAAGTACTATGAGATTACATAACACCTTTAGGGGAGGTTAGGGAAACATATCTACCATGGGAGAGGTAGATAGAGGAGAGGTGCAGTCCATAGATAGTAAGTCATTCAAGTGAGGTTAGAGAAAAGGAAAAGGAAGAAAGTGTAGGCAGATAAAGGTTGACTTCCATGTAAGTAGGAGCAAAGGAGAAATAGGGTTGCCATACAATGGAAATAAGAAATGAAGTAACACAAAGATACTGAATTGTAACAATGAACCCTCACTCCAACTCTTGGAACAACAAGTTGCAGTTACAACTTTAGTACATGTGTCCTACCTACTCTAATCCACCTCTCTGCCCCACTCTGCATCCTCCAAATCTAACACCATTCCTCCACTCTCTGTTATGATCCAATTCCTCCACATCACTTCATTTCTAGTATCTATTGTATGCCGACCTTACTTTTCCTTTGCCCCTACCTATACAGAGACAGACCTCTATCTTCTTACACTTTCTCCCTTTTCTTTCTCCTTGACTTCTCTTATATGACTTGTTTTTCATGGACTGCAACCCTCCTCTGTCTACTTCTCTTGTAGTAGACATGTGTCCCTGACCTCCCCCAAAGAGTATTACATAACACGTAGTACTTAAATACCTGCACAGCATGTATCCTTCCTCATTCTTGTTCTACACAATGATAGCATTGTAACTTGTGTCCACAACTGCTTGTTGTGTCCTAGCCTTCTCTTAACCTTAGACCCTTGAGACTTCTTTAAGGATGTAGTGTCTCTTTGTGAGTACCTCCCTCAGAGTAAGTACCCTTGACTTTAAGACACAAGTCTGACAACTCACATAACAAAAGAATGAGAATAATCCTTCAGTCCCTCCTATTCAGGAGTAGGACCACCCCAGCCCACCCAAGATTTTCCCTCGACACACCAGAGGAGTTTTTTGAGCCTTTGAAGATCTGGAAGAAACCAGAACACCCCAGAACACCCAGAACCCCTTAGACCTTGCAACCACCTCCCAGAGACAATCCCCTATTGAACCCAGTTGCTTGCCAAAGCTATCTGCACCCCCATTCCCTGGAAAAAGAGTAATAGCAGGACTACCCTTTCTCAACCCAGTGCTACAACCATTGCCAAGGAAACACTCACCCCAGTGTTTTTAATACCCTTGACCAGTTCATTTGGTGCCCTGGCAAACCTCCCCTCATCCTCAGCCACCCCTGTTGCCCTCCCTACTCTTGTTCCATCAATACCACCTGTACTCCCAGCTCCCATTGTTCCATCTGTCCCAGTGAACCCATTAACACTACTTCCTCCTTCCCCACTGCCCCCAGCCCCAGTCAACCCCCCTGTTTCATTGACCAACCGAATGTCTACCACCACTAGGATCACAGAATTGAAAGCAGCACTCCCTGCTGATTTTGCAGGAATCCCAGAGGATGCCATTCGATGGATAAAGGCAATGAAAGCCTACTTCACCATCAATCCCACCATTTACACCAATGACAATGAGAAAATCATGACCACACTTAACAAAATGAGCAAGGAATGAGTCCAATTTGCTAAGATGTGGTATGACAAGATGGCCAACACTACTGTCCCAGTAACGGACAAAATCTTTGACAAGTTCATGGAAAACTTTGCATCCACCTTCTATCCCTACGACTTGGTTGAAACATCCAGAGACAAGCTGTATAAGCTCAAACAACAAAAGGAAAAGAAAAAGGACAAGAAGGGAAAGATAATCAAAGACAATGGTTTCCAAACCTATATCACAAAATTCCAAACCCTTACTGCCAAGGCCCAGATGGGCAACACTAAGGAAACCATAGCACACTTTGCAGCTGGACTGGATCCCCAGATCTCCACCATGATCCTCTCTATGGAAAAGATCCCAGCCTCAATACAGGAATGGATTGGGAAAGCTCAAGATTTCCACACTCAGAAAATATGCATCCTTGCCCTTCAAGGAGGACATGACATGGGACACTTGTTCCCCTCTTCCTCACATCCAACTTGAGATTCCAATGCTATGGATGTAGACTCCGAGTGTGCTTGATGCATTAGAGAAGGTCTCTGTTTTAGATGTTGCAAAAAGGGACATAATATAGATCATTGCAATGCCAATGAAGGACTTCCTTGAAACCAGTCTTGACCACTCAACAGTCGCCCTCAACAAGTTTGTACCACAGACACCTCCACTCCCATTACTGCCATCATCACTCCCATCACTTCCATAGACACCTTTGTCCAAACCTTGAAAACTCAGGGAAGAAGTGAAGAAGAAATTCTCCAAACCCTGAAACTCTGTTATAAAGAACTGAGAAGATATAGCCATAGCTACCACCTTTGAATCCCTCTCCTTTGATGAGGATTTTTGAACCAGGAAGTTGTCTCGATGTCTTCTTCCCATGACCTAGTCCATGTACTAGTAGCCCTGCCAAATAAATAAACTATTCATATTCCTATCAAATTGGCTATTGGGACCCAAACTGTTGAAACCACAGCAATCATTGATTACAGAGCAACCAGAAACTTCATCAACATAGGCCTTTTGACCAACACAAACTTCCCCCTGAAATGTCTTCCCAAATCCATCCTTGCCTACAATGTGGATGGGACTACTAATGCCAAGGGTACCATCTGATGGAAGGCTCACACCAACATTCTATTTCCCCACTCTAAAGAAACCATTGACCTAATGGTCCTAAGCCTTGAATGACAACAGATCATACTAGGAATGCCCTGGCTGTGCAAATGGAACCCTAGAATTAACTGGGTTGCCAACACGATCTCCATCCCCAGGTCCCCTCATCCCTCCCCAATGGATCATGTTTCCCAATGGTATCTCCTACATTGGCTTAGTCTTGATGCTGACTGAAAGATCTCTAACTGACTAAGCAAGCAGGAAGCCTGGCTAAGAGGAGAAATCATTGGGAAAACCATGATCTTAACCCAGATTGCCCAGACAACCAAAACAGAGGAATCTACCATTCCAAAATGGTGCCAAGAGTTTGCTGACATATTCTCAGAGAAAACACACAATCAGCTCCCTCTCCATCGTCCTATAACCATACCATTGAACTTCACCTGGATTTCTCCCCCAAAATCACCAAGGTATATCCCTTGAACCTGGCAGAGATGAAAACTTGCAAGGAATTTGTTGAAGAACACCTCAGAACTGTATGTATCATACCTTTAAAATCACCACAAGCATCCCCCTTTTTCTTCATATCTAAAAAGAATGGAACCCTTCACCCCTGTCAGGATTACCAATACTTGAACTCCCACACCATTCAAAACACCTATCCACTCCCTCTTATTTCTAAACTCATTGATCACGTGAAAGACTCCACCCTGTTCACCAAGTTCGATATATGATGGGGATATAACAACATTTGCATTCAAAAAAAGAACCAATGGAAGGCTGCATTCATTACCCCCCTTGGCTTGTTCAAACCCACTGTTAAGTTCTTTGGATTCTGTAATGTCCCACCTACATTCCAAGCATTCATGAACCACATCTTCATTGATATGATTGGAGAAAGATGGTTAAAGATCTATATGGATGACTTGGGCATCCACACCAAAGACAACATCAACCTCCATCATAAATGCACAACACAAGTACTTCAGTGGCTCAGGGAACATGGACTGTCAATCAAACTCTCAAAATGCACCTTTGACACTCCTTGGATGGAGTTCTTGGGAATGATCATCAGACAAGGCAAGATTGAAATGAATAAGAAGAAACTTGAAGCCATAGAGAAATGAAAACCCCCCACTTCTGTCAAAGGAGTTTGATCATTCACAGGATTTGCCAACTCCTACAAGAAATTCATTACAAATTTCTCCAACATCATTGCTTCCCTTAACCTACTCACCCAAAAAGGGAAATCCTGGAACTGGACATTGTTACAACAAAGTTTCTTTGAACAACTCAAGACGATCTTCTCCTCTGCTCCCATTCTATGGATCCCTGATGTCACCCATCCCTTCTTCAATGCCTCCTTGCTGGCCACTGGCACAGTACTCATGCAACCTGACAAAAACTCTGACCTACATTCTTGCACCTACTACTCCAGCATATTCAGTTCCACCCAATGAAACTATGACATTTACAACCAGGAACTCCTAGCAGTCATCCTAGCATTGGAGGAATGGCACTAGTATCTACAAGGAACCACCCATCCTGTCACTATCATCACTGATCACAAAAACCTCTCATACATCAAAGATCCTAGGAAACTATCTAGGCAACAAGCCAGATGGTCCTTGTTTCTACAGGATTTTGATTTGCAATGGCAGGTCATCCCAAGAACTAAGATGGGCCCAGCAGATGCACTTTCTAGATGAGACCATGTTGACACCACTCAAGACAATGTAGATGTGTTCATCTGCCCAGAACCAGTCATCATTAATGCCTTGGACCTTGCCTTAGCCAAGAAGATTAGGTCTTTTTCCCAGTCAGATCCCCTGGTCCTTTGGGCCCTTGAGAACCTTCAACAAAGGTCACCACTGTTCCCTCACTCCTCCAAAAACAATTGGCATATGTTGGATGGGCATCTTTACTTCAAAAATCAGATGTACATTCCCCCACATGAACAACAGACCATCCTCCAATCAATACACAGTTCCCCTATCACTGGCCATGCAGAATGCTTTCGCATCAAGGCACTACTAGAGTGCAACTTTTAGTGGCCTGGCCTTTCTTCCTTGGTCAATGCTTACATATCTGGATGTGTGACATGCCAACAAAACAAGGTAAACCATAGTCCAACTCATCCTCCACTAGCTGCCATTCCTTCCTCTTCTACTCTCCCATTCAAACAACTCTCTGTAGACCTTGTCACCAATCTTCCTTCCTCCAATGGCCATGATTCATCAATGATTATGGTTGACCATGGCCTTACAAAGGGAGTAATTCTCATACTCTGTTTTAAAACAATTGATGCTGCAGGGGTTGCCAAACTTTTTGTTTTGCATGTCTTCAAACAATTTGGACTCCACAACTCCCTGATCTCAGATTGAGGCCCACAATTTGCATCAGCCTTTGCCAGAGAACTTGCTCAACTCCTCTGCTACAATGTCAAACTATCCACTACATACCATCCACAAACTAATGGACAGACAGAACATGCCAATCAGGAAATCAAGACATACCTTCATATCTTCTGCACAAACAATCCTCGGAAATGGTTGGACTTCCTTCCCATGGCCAAATTTCATCACAACTCTGTCCAACACAGCTCCACCAAGGTTTCACTTTTCTTTCTTCTTCATGGATATGAATCTTGGGCATATCCACCTCTGGAAAAGACCTTCATCCCAGCCCTAGAAACCCAGTGGTCTGCTCTGGAAGAAGCACAAAAGAAAGCACTGGCCACCCATGAAACAGCTTGTCAGATCATGAAAGAGCAAAATTTCCAGAATTTTACTCCATGGAAAGTTGGACACAAGGTATGGCTAGAAGCAACCTATCTTTGCCTCAACTATCCCTCTAGAAAACTGGCACCCAAACAACAAGGCCCTTTTGAGATCTCTCAGGTATTGGACCCCCTTTCATATTGACTCTGACTTCCTCCAACATGGAAGATCCATGATGTTTTCCATGCCTCCCTCCTATCTCCCTACAAAGAAACTGAAGCACATGGTCCCAACTTCTCAAAACCTCCCCATAACCTGATTGCCTCCAAAGAAGAATATGAAGTGGAGCAGATTGTTTCACATCAGGGTACTTTGAAACGCTGCAAGTTTCTAACAGCATGGAAAGGTTACCTTTCATCAGAGAACACCTGGAAACCCAAATCTAACCTCTGACATGCATCAGACATTCTTGCAACCTATAAAAAACCCACCAGCTCAGATATATAACCATAACAACATGCCTTTCATCCCTCAGCATGACAACCCTTCTCTTTCCATCAGACCAGTCAATATCCCCTGGATCCTGGGACTCACTGTATACCAACTTGCCTTCCTTCAACAACATAAACTCTCCTTGTCACATGCCAGGGAACATTCCTGGTTTTGCAAAGAAAGTGGGTGCCCCATCCATTATTGAGGCTACAGGATGAGGCATCTTTTTGTGAGTACCCCCCTATATATCCAACCCAGTGACCTCCCCTTTCTTTGGCTTGGAATTGCCCTTGCTATCAACATCTTTTTCTTTCTTTGTAACTTTGCTCTTCTCACATACATTGACTGTTTCTACCAATGCAGGCATCAGAGAAACATCTGTCTTCCCACACTCCCATGCCATATTCCCTCCACACCAAATCATATGCACCTTCCCACTCACCCCCTCCTGACACTCGCCCCATCTGCACATGTTTTCCCTCTACATTTCACATCTATACCCTCTTTACCCTTGCCATCACCTCCCCCACCATCCTTAGCACAGTCAAGAAACTCCCAGCATATGAACACAATACCAATTGCCAGGCCCTTGTCCAACTTCTCCACCACATCATCTTCACCCAATTATAACTCTTCTGAGCTTGCCCTGTCAACCTTCCTGATTCACTCAGCCTGCCCCTTTGTACCACCCTTTCCTTCCTGCCTGGACCAATCCTTGAACTCCTCCTCTCCAACTCCTTCCAATGATACCTGGAGGAGCTCCCAAGTACTACCCTTTACCCCACCTTCCTACAAGTCTGGCACACCCTTACTTGAGAAGAACAACAGCACTATCGTGACTTGACCAGCACTGAGGTGACTCTTGGATCTCCTACTCCCCTTCCTCTAGCCCTTCATCTCTCTTCTTCCCCTGCATCCCCCACTCCCTCTGGGTCTGAATATAATGCATCTAATCCTAACAACTATGAATTGGTCCCAACATATATCAACTGTGAAAGATGAAGTCATTCCAGGGATGAATGTTACCTTTGAGTGTGCTCCCACTGCAACCATCGATGACACATGGGAGTTAACTGTCCACTTAATGAGGAGTCTCAGGTGGAAACCTGGCAGGAATACAATGGTTCTTACTCCAACAACAATGACCTCAATACCCTTGTGGACAATAACTGAGGATCTTGGTAATCTTGAGCCTGGGGCTCAGATATATGAGAGGGGTAATGTTACAATCCAATTTCTCCACATCACTTCATTCCTAGTATCTATTGTACACCAACCTTACTTCTCCTTTGCCCTTATCTACACAGAGACAGACCTCTATCTTCTTACATTTTCTCCCTTTTCTTTCTCCTTGACTTTTTTTATATGACTTGTCTCTCATGGACTGTGACCCTCCTCTGTCTACTTCTCTCATAGTAGACACATGTCCCTTATCTCCCCTAAAGAGTATTACATAACATGTAGTACTTAAATAACTGCGCAGCATGTATCCTTCCTCATTCTCATTCTATACAATCACAGTGTTGTAATTTGTGTCCATAACCGCTTGTTGTGTTCTAGTCTTCTCTTAACCTTAGACCCTTGAGACTTCTTTGAGGATGTAGTGTCTCTTTGTGAGTACCTCCCTCAGAGTAAGTACCCTTGACTTCAAAATGCAAGTCCAACGACTCGTGTAACACTCTCTATGTTCTCCACCATTATTTCTACCAACTTCACTTCTGCTCCTCATTTCTCCTCAACATCCAATTCCTCTGACATCTTTGCTCCAAACCTTACACCTAGAGTCTTAAGGTCCAGTCCAGTCCAGTCCAGTTTCTGCTTCCAGAAGGAGACAACCAGACCACAGTAATCCTTTTTAATCCAGAATGATTTTGGACTGATCCTTTGAAAGACTGGTCTGCAACCAGTTAGTGCATGGTTATTCCACTCAGACATAGCAGGACTGGAAATGCTCCGGACTCTGGGCTTTCTACTGAGCCATGGGTCATGCAATTTGGACCATGGACCATAGAGATACAGCAATTCTCAGGTCAGATGTCACTTTCTGCTCCACCTGGACTTGCCTGATCTGTTTTCAATACTCTGAAACAGATTATCACTTCCCCTCTCCTTGGCTACCACCTCTGCACCACCTTTGCTGCATGCTTGGCCTCCATCTCAACCTTGCATTACATCTTCTTCTCCACCTCCACCTCCACCCTCCAGTGTTTCTCCTGCCCCTTTTGAACTTTATTCTGTCACTGCTGCTCATTGACCTTCTGTCATCAATTTTGACCATGGTAGTGATTGAGATTCAGAATGGATGGACCACACACACAAGACTTCATACCTCTGTGACATTTCTGACTCTAATCCACAAACCTCAATTTCTAACTCTGCACTTTATTCTCTGAGGCCTTCAAGAGTTCAGGCCTAAAGAGGAATACTGTCATATCCCACACATTCAACCAAGTCCATTCCAGTCTTCCAATCCACTTCTGGTTATATCAGACACTAACTCTGGTGCATTCTCATTCAAAGCACATCTTCTGACCTCCAGATTTGTATCAGGAACTTCTTTTGTCACTTTACATTTTACTTATCCCCATCTGTACTAGGTTTGTAGCATTCTAGCCACCAATGCTATGAACCTGCACCACAGGTCCAATCTCTGGACAGCTGGTGCACAGCCTTGCATTTGTATTATTACTCAGCTCCATTCCTTCATAACAAATCCTATCCACCTCTGCAATATAAGTACTGTACCCCCCAAGCCATGTATTCCCTCAGTTCAAATATCAACTAAGATACCACTCCCCTCTGATCTCTACTTGACTTTGTTGCTATGCAACATTAAAGTCATTACCTTTGAGTTACCTCCAAGTTCTAAAATTCAGGACCAGACTTAGGCAAGGGCACAGTACTCCTCTCTGAGTTGCTAAAGCCAAGTCCCATCTGACAGCTAGTCTCCAGAAGTTCCAGAGATAGTTCTGGAATTGACCTGGTCTTGACACAGAGTTTGTGTCTGATATAACTGAATTTGATTTGGAAGGTTGGAATGGACTTATTTGAATGTGTGGGCTATGACAGTGTCCCTCCTTTAGGCCTGAACCCTTGAAGGCCAAAGTGAGAAACACAATATGGAGTCAGAATTTGAAGTCTGAAAAAAATAACAGAAGAGTATAAAGTCCAGGGTGTCCTGTCTGCATTTCTTTCTCATTAACCATCATGTCTGACTTCTCCTACCCCAATAATATCTACTTCTGGCCCAAAGACTCAGAACACCTGGCTGACAACAATGCTGACCCCAACATGTTGTTTAAGGTGAAGAACATGGAGAAGAAATGGCACTGGATAGTGCACAAAGAGGTGAAAGAGTGGAAGAAGGTGGAAGGGGCTCATTGAAAGGCAGAAGAAGAGGAGGTAAGGGTGCATCTGAGGGCTGAGGAAGGAGCCAAGAAGAGGGTGAGTGCTTCATTGTTCTAATAGTCTGTCCTTATTGTCCAATAGATTGAGGAAGTTTGGATGGAGCAAAGTGCTAGAACAAGCAAGGGCAAGGTGAAAGTCATACTTAAGGTTCTGAATCCAGGGTGCTAGAGATGTGAGGAAAGGGAAAGGGCATGTGAGGTTTCAATGGAGGGCAAGTTGGTGTCCTGCAAGGTGTGCAAGGCTGTAAAGGGCAAATGTGAGTGGCCATGGATGGAGAAAGCACAAAGGCAGAAATGGAAGGTGGAGGACAAGTAGGAGCAGCTGAGAAAGAAGGCATGGTTGGAGAAGATGGAGGATAAAGGGTCAAGGCTTTTGGAGGAGGAAGATCTGGACTGGATGAAGTTGATAGGAGGAAACACAGATACCATCAAGGTGTTGGAGGGGACAGTGAGGATGCAGAACCAGTGTCTTTATTGTTAGAATCTTTTTCTGGACCAACTGGTCCAGTTGAAGGTGGAGGAGCTGTATGGAAAGGACTTGCCAGAGGGCTCAAAGGAGATTCTGGATGTGGAAGTGGAAGAGGTGGGGGAATTGGTAGAGGAATGGATGAAGGCACTGAGAAAGAGGGCAGAGGATAGGTCAGAGGATGGGTCAGAGAATGGGTCAGAGAATGGGCTGGAGGATGATGCAGACATAAGTGAAGTGTAGAATAGTGTCCTTGCCACCCTCTTGTAAATAAAAGAAATTTGATTGTATCTTTGGTTGTGTTACAAGCTGGTGTAAAGACCAGATTTGTCCAGATATTGAAGATGAAAGTTGGCAATGAGTTCTGAGGTGTGATCAAGCTTGGTAGCCAGTAACCAAGATGTTTCTTCTTCAATTCCTTTGTATCTGGACCAGCATACAAGGTAGAGCAACTTGTGGTTGCATCTTCTGTAATTGATCTTAGAATTGAGAATCTTGGAGATTTTGTACTCCAGTTTCCTGTTAACTTTGATCAGAGGTGGCAGAGGTTGTACATGGTTGGGGATTGTGTTGGGGACAGAAGATTCTAGTTGTGGTATATGAAATGCTGGATGTATGGCTTTCATGGTATCCAGAAGTTAAAGGGTGAAGAAAGCAGTTCTGGCTTGAGTAATGATTTCATATGGCCCTAGGTTCCTTTCAGATAGTTTCTTAGAGGGCTGGGTTGACTGGAAGTGCTTTGCTTTAACAAATACCTGGTCACTGACTTTGAAGTCCAGTGCTGGAATGCATCTAGTGTCAGCAGGTCCTTGATATTGCTTTTGTGAGTGTGCCATTTCTTCTTGGAGGAATTGATGGAGGGAATTGAGGTTGATGGAATACTCTTGAGCTTGTTCTGAGGTAAAGTCTTGTTCTGGATGGATGGAGATGTTCAGATGGTAGCTTTTGTTGGCAAAGAACAGAGAGACACCAGTGGTAGCATTTAGAGCATTGTTGTAAGAGAACTCTGCAAGTGGCAGGAGTTTAGACCAGTTGTTTTGCTGATAATTACAATAGACCTAAAGGTATTGCTCTAGTGTCTGGTTCATCCATTCTGTCTGGCCATCACCTTCCAGGTGATATCTGAAGGTAAAGTGGTTGAGAGCCTTTCCAGTGAGCAAAAGAAGTGAGAGACAAATTCTGAGCCTTGATCAGAAGTGATATGAGAGGAAACTCTGTGCTTAGAAAAGACATGGAGTAGGAAGAGTCAAGCTAATTCTGGAAAGTTCACTTTGTTTTCTGTTGGGATAAATATACATTGCTTTGATAGTTAATCCACAAGTATGAGGATTGTGGTGTGTCTGGAGGAATCCATGAGTTGCTCAATGAAATTCATAGAGATGGAATTTCATGGCTTCTCTAGAATTGGAAGCTGTTTGAATAACCCAAATGGCTTGTGTCTTGGGACCTTGTGCATGTGCAAGTGGTATAGAAGGAGACATATTCTTTGATGAATGTCCAGATACCTGGCCAAGTGTATTCACAGCAGATAAGTTCTAGGTCCAGTTCTGTCCAAAGTGTCTGGAAAGCAGATGGTTATGCTTATACTGGAGGACATGAAGTTGGAGATCATTAGCATCTGGAATGTGGATGTGATCATTCAGACATAGGAATTTATCAGAGTCAATAGACCAGTGAGAGTCAGAAGGTTCAGATGTGGACAGGTGAATAGAAGCCAATAGGTTGGAGGGAAGTGCAGATAAGATGTCATTGTGGAGTTTCTCAGTGTTGTACATGGTGCTTGCTTAGAGGACTGGAGCAACAAGATATGTAGCTCTTAGGGACAACATGAGTTGCTCCTGGATAAAGATGGGTTGGAAGTTGTGAGGGTTGATGCAAGCATAGTCCCTATCCCCCTTTTTGGGGTAGATGTCCCAGTGTCTAGTCAGGGCATCTGGTTTCACACCCAGTCATTTGGGTTGGAACTGGATGATGAGGTTGAATTGGCAGAGAAATTTGGACCAGTGGGCTTGCTGGCAGGTTAGAATTCAGATACCTATAAAGTATTCCAGGTTCTTGTGATCAGTGACAATGTTGATCAGAGTTGCTGAGCCTTCAAGATAGTGTCACCATGCTTGGAAACTCTCATGGATAGTGAGTAATTCTTTGTCATGGATATCATAGTTGAGTTCTGAAGCTATTATAGTCCAAGAGAAAAACATGACTGGCCAGAGTTCTTCATCTGGACAACAGATGGAAAGAATACTGGCAATGGCATAGTCAGAGATGTCAGTCTCAATCAGGAGTGGAGTATCCAGAATCCAATAAGTGAGAATTGAAGCAGAGGTGAAGGCATCTTTGAGATGCTGGAAGGCAGAGCAATAGTTGTCAGAGAAGTTCCATGAAGTATCTTTGTGGGTGAGGTGGGTTAAAGGAACAGTGATATTTGAGTAGTTGAAAATGAAGTGGTGGTAGAAGTTGGCAAATCTGAGGAAAGATTGAACATCCTTGACTTTCCAAGGCTCAGGTTGATCTTGGATGGCTTGCACTTTTTCTTCAGATATTGTGAGTCCAGAGGGCAAAATGCAGTATCCAAGATACTTGGTTGGGTTAGTATGGAATTCACTTTTCTCAGGTTTTGCATAGAGGTTGTGTTTGTGGAGGCATTAAAGAACTTCTTGGATGTGCTCCCAGTGAGAAGCTTTATTCTTGGAGTAAATGAGGATATCATCCAAGTAGATAATGACACAAATATATATAAAAATCAGCAAAGATTGTGTTGACAAACTGCTGGAAAGCTGCAGGGGCATTGGTTAATTCAAATGCCATGACAAGCCATTTGTAGGAGCCATAGCACTTATGGAAAGATGTTTTCCATTTGTCACCTCTGGCAATGCAGACCAAATGGTATGCATGTCAGAGATTAATTTTGGTGTAAATCTTTGCATGGCTTGGAGCATCTAGGAGGTTGGAGATTCTGAAAAGTGGGTAGTGGTCATTTTTCATGATCTTGTTGAGTTCTCAGAGGTCAATGCAAAGGCAAAGGGTACTGTTCTTCTTGTGGACAAAGAGGACTGGAGCTGCATAAGTGAAGAAAGAGGGATGGGTAAATCCATTGGTGAGGTGCAGAGGGAGTAGGTACAACCTAATGGTGGAGAGGTTCCTTCTTCCAGGTTGATCTTCAAGTTGTGTTTGCAATATGGAGCAAGCTGCAAAGCTTTGCTCTTACTAAAGACATCAGTAAAGTCATGGTAATTTGGAGGGATTTCAGAAAGATCAATTGGATTGATGGTGGAAGTGAAAGCAGAAGAGAGATCAGTCTCCTTAGGTTGGAGCTGCAAGCTGAACTGAGTAGACCCTTCAAGGTGACATGCTAATGTGAATGCAGGAGCACTGATGATTATGATGTGGTCTGGCTTGTGGTTGGAGAAACATGGTATATTAGATGATATAGAGTTAGCCAGAAGGGGTGAATCCAAAGGCTGCAGAGGAGAGCTCAGAATTGTTGGCATGGGCTGTTCAGGTGAATGGAATGAGATACTGCTTGAGACCCAGTCAATCAACAGATTGTGTAGGGTAAGCCAGTTGTGTCCTAGAACAAGAGAACAGGGTCCATCCAATGGAGTAACATAAAATGTCATTGGAGTGATATCATTGGTTGGAAAGTGGATAGAGAGATTGATAGCTTGAATAATTGTGGAATTGGATGTTCTGTCAAAAAGTTGGAGTTGAAGCAAAGGTACTGGGTAAGATTGAAGGGAGTTTTTATTAATGAACATGGTGTCTATGAAACAATTGAAGGAGCCAGAATCTACAAGTGCAGAGAAAGATGGAGCATCATAACCTATAATAGTGATAGAAGGTGTAATATTCCACACAATCGACTAAGTCCATTCTGGTCTTCTGAGTCACTTCTGGATTTATCAGACACCAACTCTGATGCATTCTTGATCAAGGCACATCTCCTGACCTCTGGATTCTTATCAGGGACTTATTTCATCACTCTACACTCCACTTATCTCCATCTGTACTAGTTTCGTAGCATTCTAGCCACTGATCCGATGAACCTGCGCCACATGTCTGATCTCTGGACAGCTGGTGTGCAGCCTTGCATTTGTATAATTACTTAGCTCCGTTCCTCTGTGACAAATCCTGTCCACCTTTGTAGTATAAGTACTGTACCCCCTGAGCCATGTATTCCCTCAGTTTGAATATCAACTAAGATACCACTCCCCTCTGATCCTCCACTCGAGTTTTTGACTCCCCTCTGACCCCTACTTGACTTTATTGCTGCACAATGTTAAAGTCATTACCTCTAAGTTACCTCTGAACTCTGAAATTCGGAACCAGACTTAGGCGAGGGTGCAGCACTCCTCTCTGAGTTGCTGAAGCCAAGTTCCATCTGACAGCTAGTCTCTGGAAGTTCCAGAGTTAGTTTAGGAGTTGACCCAGTCTTGACAAAAGGCATAAGTGAATTCAGATCTGAGAAAGCAGTGTAAAGTAGCTCCTGAGTCCTGGGGCAATCCAAGATGGTCAGTAGCCAAGAAGGGTACAATATACTCATCCCTAGGGATCCAAGAGAAGAGAATAGAGAGAAGGAGAATGCTTAGGCACAATAGGTCCTCTAGAAAGGTATGTAGAGGAGTCCAGATGACTCTAGGATATGGCAGAAATGGATATGGACAGTGAGGACATGGTGGAAAGTCAGTACAGCAGATAGAATCATATATGGCAGAGTGGGGTGAACTGAAGTTATCTATAGCAAGCAAGAATACACTCTTTTATAGTCTGGGCATACCCAAGACTGAAGTGGATATGAAATGAGTCCATGGATACCAGTCATATGATCCTAAGTATTGGTAACAGTTGTTAATATTCTTCACTTATTATTATTGCACATTACACTTGTCTTGCACACCCACATCACATGACATGCTTACATAACTGTAGCATTATCTTTTCTTGTCCTTTTTCCATCTCTCCTTAGCATTCTATTACCATCTGTGATGATTGCTGAGTATTATGTTGGCTAGCCCATATAGGTTATGAGCCCTGAGTTCTAAAGAACTCGAATCTTACAGCTCTAGTTGCATATTACAAGCTTCAAACCATTGTCACGCAATGTTCACATGCATATATCCAATCAAATATCTTTAATACACACTATTCAGCACATATATTGTCCCAATAGTGCATATATTCACCCGACAATCAATCAATAATCCAAAATGGAAAAATACAATCATATCAGCAAGCTCATAGGCACTGAAAACTATCCATGGTGGAGTCAACAGATAATACTTGTCCTTTAAGGCAAGAGACTCTGGCCACATTGCAGTAATGGCACAGATTCAACAGATTTTGCAAACTATGCTTTTACCAAATTCGTTTTCAAAGATCTAAATTCCATCACCACCACAGAACAAGAATCAATTCTCAACTGGCTTACTAAAGACATGCAAGCAAAAGTGCTTATCAATTGTAAATTTTTCATAACCATCACTCTGCTTCTCAACATATCCCAATTGGCTCAAGAACAATGGGAAATTCTCTCATTCCATTATTTTCAGAATAATCTCTTGTTGCAATATGAATTCAGAAAGCATATTCACATAGAGAAACTCAAGGATGTGGAAGACATTACTCATTACATGGGTGTTTTTGAAGATGCAAGACACTGTTTCACTCAAATGGGGGTGACCTAAACCACCAAAGAATCAATCTTCAATCTTCTTTAGGGTCTTTTCCAGGGTGTCAAATGGGAGATTTTTTGCAAGTTGATGATGAACAAGATCTTCCATCAGGAAAACTTTAAAGCAACAATAATCTTTCATAATGAACTATTGAGGATAAATAGAAAGTAATATGCTATTGTCTGTTATGATCCATCATTGTTGACAATAAATATTAATAAATAAATATTAATGGAAGGTAAATAATGGATATTTACTAGGAATATCTAGTCTGCCAGGGATTATATACCATTATCTACCATTCTCCTCTTTTCAAAAATTTCCTGATGGGGTCCTTTTCTTGATCATGACAACTTCTACCAGCTCTACCAGTTCCTCCAACCCATTTACATTTGATGATGCCATCAAACTTTCTAGCAAAAAAGCCAATGCAATCATCAGCAGGTGAAAACTGGAAGGACCCAGTTTAGAATACATCAATGTAGTGATTGGAAAAATCAATCCCTTGATAGGAATTTGTATGCATAAGAACAATCCTAATGGGGTCAGTTGCACCAACTCAGCGTGTATCAGGAAACCACATGCAAACAATCACAACAAAACTCATTGCTATTGGCCAGGAGGAGGTATGAAGGATATGGCACCTTTTTGGGTTTGTAACAGTTATACCAAGGGTGAAAAAGCTGCTGCTGCTATTGCTTCAGACTCAACACCCTCTCCTCTGATGCTAAAACATGAACTATCTTGTGCCACCATCCCAATGATCAATGATGAAAACAAATATGCGTTCCTGTTTGCCCATGCATTCACCACTATCCTGGACTCTGGTACCACCTCTCACTTGATCAAAGACAGGGGGTATTTTATAGACTTTAAAGACAAAGATCACCCCCCTGTAAAAACCATGAGTTAGGGAGATCTTTTGATAACTGGCAAAGAAACTTGCATTGTAGAGATCACACTAGGGAACTCCACACATCAAGTCATCTTACAAGACTGTCTTCATGCCCCTGGTGCCATGCTCAACTTGTTATCTGTCAGTCACATGCTGCAAAGAGATTGGGACTGCAATTTTAAAAGATTGATTACTACCATGGGACCTTATTGTAGCCTATTGTTTAAGGGTGAACATCTGGGAATTGTTCCACTATCTGGAAACCTCTTTCCCTACAGGTCTGATTTCTATGTCCATTGGAATTGATCAACAGGAACATGGTCTACAAAGAGATTTGCACTCATGTGAACACTGAAAATGAGATCCAAGGCATTAATAATGACTGGTTCTGGACAGATGGATGTATCAGCATTGTCCTGAGTGGAATCAACATGGTCTCATCTGGAAAGCACATCTGCTGGACCCATCTTTGTTTCTGAAGTGATCTGCCACTGTAGGCCAAAGTCCTGTAGGAATAGGGACCATCTAGCCTGTCACCTGGATAGTTTTTGGAGATCTTTGATGTAAGAAAGGTTCTTGTGATCAGTGATGATGATGACAGGGTAAGTGATTCCTTGTAAGTACTGGCACCATTTCCCTAATGCTAAAATGACTGCTAGCAGCACCCAGTCATAGATGTTGTAATTTCATTGAGAATGTACTGGAGTAGTAGGCACAAGAGTGTAGGTCAAAGTTCTTATTGGGTTGCATGAGTATTGTGCCAGTGGCCAGTAAGGAGATGTCACATAATAGAAAAAGAATGAGTGATGTTAGGGATTTGCAAGACAGGAGTGGAAAAGAAGATTCATTTGAGTTGTTCAAAGGCTTTTTGTTGTGAAGATGTCCAGTTCCAGGGTTCTCCTTTTTGAGTGAGCAAATTGAGGGAGGCAACGATGTTGGAGAAATAGGAAATAAACTTCCTGTAGAAGTTGGCAAATCCTGTAAAGGATTGAACTCCTTTGACTGAAGTGGAGGGTTTCCATTTTTCTATGGCCTTGGATTTCTTTTAATTCACCTTGATTTTGCCTTGTCCAATGATTATTCCCAAGAATTCCATTTGAGAGGTGTTGAAGGTGCGCTTTGAAAGTTTGATGAATAGTTCATGTTTTCTGAGTTATTGAAGTACTTGTGTTGTGTGTTCATGATGGAGGGTGATATCATCTTTGGTGTGAATACCCAAGTCATTCATGTAGATTTTCAGCCATTTTTTCCTTAGTATATCAGCAAAAATGTGGTTTATAAATGCTTGGAATGTAGGTGGGGCATTGCAAAATCCAAAAAACATGACAGTGGACTTGAATAGACCAAGGGAAATGATGAATGTAGCTTTCCATTGGTCTTCTCTTTGGATGTGGATGTTGTTATATCCCCATCATATGTCAAACTTGATAAATAGAGTAGATTCTTTCATATCATTGATGAGTTTAGGGATGAGGGGAAGAGGGTAGGCATTTTGAATGGTATGGGAATTCAGATATCAATAGTCTTGACAGGAGCAGAGAGTCCCATCCTTCTTAGGTACAAAAAAGAAGGGAGATGCCTGTGGTAATTTTGAGGGTACAGTATGTTCAGTCTTGAGATGTTCTTTGACAAAATCCTTGCAAGTTTCCATTTCCACAGGGTTTAGAGAATACACTTTAGCAATCTTGGGGGAGAAGTCCAGGCAAAGTTTGATGGTATGGTTATAGGGATGGTTGGGGGGGAGTTGATTGTGTGTTTTCTTTGAGAACACATTAGTGAAGTCTTTGCACCATTCTGGAATGAAGGCTTCCTCCATTTTGGTTGTCTGGGCAATCTGGGTAGAGATAATGGTCTTTCCAATGGTTTCCCCTCTTAGCCAGACTTCTCACTTGTTCAGTTAGCCAGAGATTTTTCAATTGGCATCAAGACCAAGCCATCATAAGAGATATCATTGGGAAATGTGGTCTGTTGGGGTAGGATGAGGGGAG
This sequence comes from Xanthoconium purpureum, assembly GCA_038090075.1. Lineage (NCBI taxonomy): Eukaryota > Fungi > Basidiomycota > Agaricomycetes > Boletales > Boletaceae > Xanthoconium > Xanthoconium purpureum. The sequence continues at coordinate 24,329 of JBBPMA010000064.1, forward strand.
ATCTGGGAATAGAGATTGTGTTGGTAATCCAGTCAATTCTGGAATTTCATTTGTACAACCAGGGCATTCCTAGGATGACTTGTCAATGCCCAAGGCTGAGGACCATCAGATCAATGGTCTCTTTGGAGCTGGAAAATAGGATGTTGGTATGGGCTTTCCATCAGATAGTTCCTTTGGCATTGGTAGTTCTGTCCACATTTAAGGTGAGAATGGGTTTGGTGGAGCATCTCAGAGGGAAATCTGCCTTAGTCAAAAGGCCTATGTTGATAAAGTTTCCAGTTGCACCACAGTCAATGGTTGCTGTGGTTTTGACAATTTGGGTCCCAGTGGCCAATTTGATAGAAATACAAACAGTTGGTTCATTGAGCAAGACTACTAGTACATGGGCTAAGTCATGGAAAGAAGACATTAAGGTGACTTCCTGGTTCAAAAATCCTCATTAGAGGAAAGGGTTTCAAAGGTGGTAGCAACAGCTACATCCTCTCTTGGCTCTTCATAACAGAGCTTCAGGGTTTGAAGAATTTCTTCTTTGCTTCTTCCTTGAGTTTTCAGGGTTTGGACAAAAGTATCCATGTGGGTGACAGGAGCAATGGTGGCAGTGGTAGGGGCAGTGGTGTCCATGGCATGAACCTGCTGGGGATGACTGTTGGTTGGTCAAGATTGGTTCTGGGGGAACCATCTATTGGTGTCACAATGGTCTGCATTGTGTTCCTTCTTGTAACATTTAAAGCAGAGACCTTCTCAAATGCATCAAGTGTGTTCAGAAGGGGTGAGCTTCTTTAAGTGAATGAAATCCACACCCATGGCATCAGGGTCTTGGATAGAGCACGAGGAGGCAGGGTCATGTCCTTCTCTAAGAGTGATGATATGTATTTTCTGGATGTGAAAATCTTGAGCCTTTTTGATCCAGGTTTGGACAGAGATGGATGATTTCTCCATAAAGAAGATCATGGTGGAGAGTTGGGGGTCTAATCCAGCTGCAAAATGGGCTATAGTTTCCTTAGTATCACCTATCTGGGCTTTGGCAGCAAGGGTCTGAAATTCAGTGATGTATGTCTGGAAATCATTGTCTTTGACATGTTTGCCCTTTTCATCTTTCTTTTCCTCCTTTTGTTGCTTGAGTCTATATAGCTTGTCTTTGGATGTCTTGACTAGGTCATATGGATAGAAGGTGGATGTGAAGTTGTCCACAAACTTGACAAAGGTTTTCTCCTTGACATCAAGGATTGTGTCAGCCATCTTGTCATACCACATCTTAGAGAATTGGACTCCTCATCCCTTACTCATTTTGTTGAGAGTAGTCATGATTTTCTCATTGTTGTTGGTGTAGATGGTGGGGTTGATGGAGAAGTAGGCCTTCATGGCCTTTATCCATCAGATGGCATCCTCTGGTACTCCTGAAAAGTCAGCAGGGAGTGCCACTTTAAGTTCTGTGGTTCTGGTAGTGGTGGACATTAGGTTGGCTGGGAGAACAAGAGGGTTGGATGGGGGTGGGGGTGGTGGGGGAGGGGGAAGTAGTGTCAAGGGATTTGTTGGGACAGGTGGAACAAGGGAAACTGGAGGTGCAGCAGGTGCTTGTTGAGCAGAGGCAGGGGGTGTGACAGAGGTTGTCAAGAATGAGGGAAAGTTCACTAGGATACCAGATGAGCTGGTCAAAGGTATCAAAAACACTAGGGGCGAGCATTTCCTTGGTGACAGATGGAGCACTGGGTTAAGGAAGGGTTGTCCTCCTGTTACTCTTTTTCTGGGGGATGGGAGTATGAGTAGCTCTGGTGAGTGACCAAGTTCAGTGAGGGAGTGTCTCTGGGGAGTGACTGTGAAGTCCAGGGTGTTTTGGATGTTCTGGGATGTTCCAGTTTTGTCTGGGTCTTCAGGAGCTTGAAAAACTTTTCTGGAGCACTGGGGGAAAATCTTGGATAGACTAGGGTGGTTCTACACCTGAATAGGAAGGAACTAAAAGAATTCTTGTTCTTTTGTTATGCAAGTCATTAGACTTGTGTCTTTTGGTCTAGGATACTTACTCTGAGGAAGGTACTCACAAGGAAACATTGTGTCCTCAGGAAGTCTCAAAGGATGGTTCAAGAATCAAAGGTGAGCTGGGGATGAAGATACAACAAACAGTTGTGGATGCAAGTTGTAATGCTGTTATTGTGTAGAATGAGAATGAGAAAAGATACATGCTGCACAGGTATTTAAGTACTACAAGTTATGTAATAGTCTTTAGGGGAGGTTGGGGAAACATGTCTTCTACAAGAGAAATAGACATAAGAGGAATGCAGTTTGCAATGATCAAGTTATACAAGCAAAGTCAAAGAAAAGGAGAAAGGAAAAAGGGTGAGTAGAAAAAGGTCAACCTCCTCATAAGTAGGAGCAAAAGAGAAATATGGACATCATGTGATGGAAACAAGAAATGAAGTGATGCACAGAAACTGAATTGTAATAGTCAACCAGTCAACATTAATGATCATGTCATCACAGCATCTGCTAATTAATTTTGATGACAATAAATAAATGATATTCAAATGGTTGTCACTTGTAAATTATGAATTCTCTCATTGGACAAAGGTCATGTTATCTGTCTGATCCACTCACCCCCCTTACACCCCAATGAATTTTACCAGTCATCTATCAATGGCTTGTCTTTTTTAGACAGACTTGTGCTCCTGATGCTTTTGCTCACTTCCACTATTTGCCAGCTATTCCACTTGAAATAATGGATTCTGCCATTCAACATAGCATTTCTATCTATCTGGCTCTTGAAAATGCATTTTAGGCTGCTTGCAAATCTATCACTGTTCTCTCAAACACAACTTTCCCAGCATAGGCAACACCTTCAGCTTCTACCGAGTCAAGAAACTCATTGGCACATTTACTGGTGTCAAGCCAATCCTATACAACATGTGTTCAAATATCTGTCTTGCCTTTACAGAACCATTTAGTGATTTGGATGAGTGTCTGTTATGTCAAGCCTTGCAATGGAATCAGGCAAAGCTTTAAGGGACCAGTGGCCACATTAAAGTTCCCACTCAACAATTCACCACAATTTCAATTGGTCCTCAACTTCAGGCATGAAATCACAGTCCAGCAAGTGCACAGTCCATGTACCACCTTTGGAGAAGATCAAAAAACTGCTCTGTGACATCATAGCTACCTGCTCTCCTGACATTCCTGTCATCAATAACATAGTTATGGGGTGGGATTTTGTAGGTGCTGTATTGGATGGCCACATCAAAGAACATAAGATCATCTTCATGGTTTTAATTGACAGCACACAGCTATATGAAAGCAAGAAGTTGGACTGTTGGATGTACATCTGGATTATAGGCAACCTCTTCCTTGACATCTGTTATCCCAAATTCAATGTCCTACCTAGTGGCTTTATCCTGGGGCTAAAAAAACCAAAGAACATTGACTCTTTTCTCTTTCCTGGTATGTACCACCTTGCTGCAATTCAACACAAAGGTCTTTCCATGTGGGGATTTCCATTATTCCTTGTATGTCTATCATCTCTTCACAACTGCTGACAGCCCTGGCCTGTTCTACTGGGACAGAATGATTGATCACAGTAGCAAAAATGGCTGCTGTCTATATTGTGGCCTTTTGGAAAGACAGAAAAAGTGTACACACCACTACTATCCAGCTCTCCTATGTCTCTGTGATCAAGTTTCTAAGAGGAGCAATCATGCTAACATTGATGTTTTCAATCTCTCTCTTGGTGGCTTTTCAAGTTACTCTCAAAATCTCAACAAGATTGTTTTTATTGCCAACCAGACACAATGGAACAAGATGAAGACAGAGAACTGCCTTACAAAACCCCCTCTAATCCTCAGCCTCAATCCCTTGCATTCAGTGTCTAACTATGAGACAAAGAAGTACTTCATGATTAAGTAATCAGGTGGCTGTACAAGCGCACACTGTTTGCTAATTCCAACACTCCCCCTCAAACAAAAGGGGTCTATTATAGTGAAAAAGAAAAGAAGGTAATCAAAGGAATAAAATATCTATTTGAGTAGTCCATTAAACAAATGGCAATTGAGTCTGAAATGAGTGTATAGGTGAGCATCACATTCAAACAAATGGCAATTGAGTCTGAAATGAATGTATAGGTGAGCATCACATTCCAACAGTGTCACACTAGAGTGATTACCCAATATGGTAAGTCATGGCTTGCTGCTGTCCAGACATGTGCACATTAACTTCAATCAACTCTAGTGGGTCCATTTTCATGTATCACTAATCACTCCTACTCCATCTCCAGTCCATGTACATTGTGTCCAGCATGTTTGATTTATCCAATTTGGCTTTGACACTTCCAAATGGCTTGGTAGGTCCATTCTGTGGTATTAATGCTTTCAGGTTGTGATTTGAATTGTCCATGTTGATGTGGTGGATTGGCTGGTTTGATGGGGCATCTGTGGTGGTGGCTGGGTGGCTGTGATGGCCTAGATACATTGATTATTTTGTATTCACACTGCTTGTGTTGACCCACCTTGCCTTCAGCTAGCAGTGTCATTCTGACTTGTTTTGAGTTGTAGCATGTGTTCCTCATTACATTGTCCTTTCCACCTCCATTACCATCACATCCACTATCTCTGACAATGTTTCAGTGGTTCCAATGGTCCCTGACATCATCCATCACTGCCTGCTTGCTTCCTGGCCCTTTTGGCCCTCTATTTCAATGTAGTGCATTCATTTCAGCAACATGCCTGTTGTCCTTGCTTCTAAGGTGTGTCCTGTCATGTCCAGCACCTTCAGCAACATTTTTGCAGTTCCAGTCACCCTCAATGTCTCTCAACTCCACCTGTTCACCTTGGGCCCTCCTGGTCTTGCTTGTAGCATGTTTATCTCAGTAATGCACTCATTCAACAATCTTTTTGCAGTCTTGGCCACCCTCAATGTCTCTCAACCCCCCTATTCACCTTGAATCCATGGGTCATGGGTATGCATAAGATGTTGAGTTTGATCATGACAATGTTCCTTCAAGGATGTAGTCAAATATATTATCAGACTGGTGAGCTCAGACTTGAATCTCCATCCAATGCCCCCTTGCCTTGGTTGTGATACAACTTTTAGTGATTGCAAAGCCCTCTCAGCACACCAGCAATATGCCCTACAGCCCCCCCTCTAGGCCAAGAAACATTCCATAAGCCCCATCCTGTCCTTTCACTCATCAACTCCCTTACTACGCAAATCCCCACTTATTCTCTTGTATTCTCAGCCAGACAAGTTCAGCCTCTTTCATATTTATGCCAACAAACCCACCTATGTTCCATTGAAGCCTCTGAAAGTTCTCACCAATGTGCTGACTCTCCTTTCTCAGCCCTTAATTGTTAATGTCATTGCAGCACAAGCATGGTTAGGAATCTTGATACCTGAACTCTCAACTCAGGAATTCCTGGCCCCCTTCTCCAATACATCAGGCAGATTTCTCATGGTCTACCAGTATTCAGGATCTGGTGAAAAATCTGAATCAAAGCTGGATTACTATTACAACTGCGCTGGGTAGGCCAAGGTGTATCTCTAGTTTGCCAAGTTGAAGGTTGCCCAGAGGTCAAAGCAAGAGGTTTCAAGGTAAAGTTGGTGGATTCATAGGCATAAGGAGAGTCTAGAGTTCTAGGCAGGAGGATATAGTACATGGGTGGTGTTCCAGAGAGGCTAAGCTAAGGGAATGAAAACAAAATCCAATGGTCTAAATAGGTGTTGTGGCTACACACAGACCAAGGCGACATAAGGGTTCAGAGATCAAAGGGAATGGAGATCTAAGAAGGGTATGTACATATATCAGAAGGGAAGTCAAGAAGGTGGTGGTGTTCTGTGGAGAAGGTCAGAAATGCTACACATGAATCAAGGGAAATCAAAGAGAAGCATACAAGTGGTTCTAAGAAGGTCTGAGGTGGAAGCCTTGTGTCATAGGCAAGTCTATGGTAAATCCTAGAGGATTCTCTGGTAAGTCTGAGTAAGTCATAGGGCATAAGGTTTGAAGGGCAAGGCAAAGCATAGGAGATGCAAAGGATTGGTAGACATTGGAATGGAGTGTTGATGCAGCAAGGACGGAGAATCAAAGAGCATTCAAGGAGAGACAAGGGGGGACAAGGAGCAAGGGTGGATGATGGATCATAACAATTACCTCACTCAATTGCTTTTCAATCCATTGTTCAACTCTTGGGACCTTGCTGGGTTCTCTCATTTTTACAAGGTAAAGAAACTAGACAAGTACCTTGAGTCTAAGAACATCCATTTTTGCACTAAAAATGGATGACACAAATCAAGCATTAAAATCTATTTGCCCAAGAAAAGAGCCAAGCTTCCAACCAAGCTTGATGCACCTGAGATTCTAGTTGGTGGCATTTGGCATTGTGATCTCACAGAAATCATTGCTGAGATCTTTCAAAACAACTTGTCAATGTTACAATTCAGTTTCTCTGCATCACTTCCTTTCTTGTTTCCATTGTATTATGACCGCATTTCTCTTTTGCTCCTACTTATGAGGAGGTCAACCTTTATCTACTTATACTTTCCCCTTTCTCCTTTTCTTTGACTTTGCTTATATAACTTGATCCTCATGGACTGCATCCCTCCTCTGTCTATTTCTCTTGTAGTAGACATGTTTCCCTAATTTCCCCTAAAGGCATTAGTACTTAATACCCATGCAGCCTGTATCTATCCTTATTTTTGTTTTATGCAATAATAGCATCATAACTTGTGTCCACAACCATCTGTTGTGTCCCAGTCCTTGTTCAACCTTTGTTGGAGATTACACTTGAGACTTTCCCAAGGATGTAATGTCTCTTCATGAGTATCTCCCTCAGAGTAAGTGTTTTTGACCTAGAGAAGCAAGTCTGATATCTCATATAACAAAAGAATGAGAATTTCTCTCTAGTCCCTCCTATTTAGGAGTAGAACCACCCTAGCCCATCCAAGATTTTCCCACAATGTTCCAGAGAAGTTTTTCAAGCTTTTGAAGACCTGAAAGAAACCAGAATATCTCAAAATACCCAGAACCTCTTGGACCTTGTGACCACTCCCTGGAGACATTTCCCCATTGAATCCAGTCACTCACCAGAGCTACTCACACTCCCATCCCCTGAAAAAAGAATAGCAGGAGGACAACCCTTCCTCAACCCAGCACTTCAACCATCACCAAGGAACTATTCACCCCTAGCATTTTTGATATCTTTGACCAGTTCATCTGGTACTTTAGCAAACACCCTGTCACTCCCAACAACCTCTGTTGCACCCCCTGCTCCTGCTTCTGCTTCTGCTCAACCAATACCTACTGCATCCCCAGCTCCCCTTGTCCCATCCATTCCAATAAACCTCTCAACACTACTTCCCCCTCCCCCACCACCCCTGCCCCTAGCCAACCCCTTCATTCCCCCAGTCAACCTGATGTCCACCACCACCAGAACCACAGAACGTAAAGCAGCACTCCCTGCTGACTTTTCAGGAGTACCAGAGGATGCCATTTGATGGATGAAGGCTATAAAAGCCTACTTCTCCATCAACCCCACCATTTACACCAACAACAATGAGAAAATCATGACTACTCTCAACAAAATGAATAAGGGATGAGGAGTCCAATTCTCTAAGATGTGGTATGACAATCTTAGATGGCTGACACAATCCTTGATGTCAAGGAGAAAACCTTTGTCAAGTTTGTGGACAACTTCACATCCACCTTCTATTCATACAACCTAGTTGAGATATCCAGAGACAAGTTATACAAACTCAAACAGCAAAAAGAGGAAAAGAAAGATGAAAGGGGCAAATGCATCAAAGATGATGGTTTTCAAACATACATCATGGAGTTCCAGATCCTTGCTGCCAAGGCCCAGATGGGTAACACTAAGGAAACCATGGCCCATTTTGCAGCTGGATTAGACACCCAAATCTCCACCATGATCCTCTTCATGGAGAAACCACCTGCCTCTATCCAAGCCTGGATTGAAAAGGCTTGAGACTTTTACACCCAGAAGATGCACATCATTGCCCTCAAAGGAGGACATGACCCTGGTCATTCATTCTTGTCCTTCTCATGCTTTATCTGCGACCTTGACACTATGGATGCGGATTTTGTTTGCTTGAAAAAGATCACTCCTCCTGAACATGCTCAATATATCAGGAAAGCTCTCTGTTTCAAATGTTGAAAAAAGGGACACAATGTGGACCATTGCAACACCAATGGAGGAGTTCCCCAAAACTAACCTCAAGCAACCAATAATTGTTCCCAACAGGTTCACTCCATAGACACCTCTACCCCTACCACTCCCATCATCACTCCCATCACCCCCATGAATGCTTTTGTCCAGACTTTGAAAACCCAAGGAAAAAGCAAAGAAAAAATTCTTTAAACCCTAAAGCACTGTTATGAAGAGCCAAGGAAAAATGTAGCTGTTGCTACCACCTTTAACACCATTTCCTCTGACAAGGATTTTTAAATCAGGAAGTTGCCTCAATGTCTTCTTTCCATGACTTAGCCCATGTACTGGTGGCTTATCCAATGAATGAACTATTTGTATTCCTATCAAATTGGCTACTGGAACCCAAATCATCAAAATGACAGCAATCCTTGACTGTGGTGCAACAGGGAACTTCATCAACATAGGCCTTCTAACTAAGGCAAATTTCCCTCTGAAACATCTTCCCAAACCCATCCTTGCCCACAAGAACCACCAACACCAAAGGAACCATCCAATAAAAAGCCCATACTGACATCCTGTTTTCCAGTTCTATAGAAACCATCAACCTAATGGTCCTTAGCCTTGGATGTTGACAAGTCATCCTGGAAATGCCCTGGCTACACAAGTGGAATCCCAGGATCAATTGGCTTGCAACACAATCTTTCCAGAACAGACCACATTTCCCAACAATATCTCCTATGATGGCTTGGTCTCAATGCTAAGTGAAAAATCTCTGACCAACTGGGCAAGTGAGAAGCTTGGCTGAAAGGAGAAACCATTGGAAAAACCACCATCTCTACCCAGATTGCCCAGACAACCAAAATGGAGGAACCTCTTATTTTCAAATGGTGGAAAGACTTTGCTGATGTGTTCTCAAAGAAAACACACAACCAACTCCCTCCCCACCATCCCTATGACCATACCATTGAACTCTGACCTGACTTCATTCCCAAAATTGCCAAAGTATACTCTCTGAACCTGGAAGAAATGGAAACTTGTAAGAATTTTGTTGAAGAATATCTCAAAATCAGATGTATCATATCCTCAAAATCACCCCAAGTATCTCCATTCTTTTTTGTGCCTAAAAAGGATGGGACTCTTTGCCCTTATCAAGACTACCAATACTTAAATTCCCATACCACTTGAAATACCTACCCTCTCCCCCTCATTCCTGAACTCATTGACAACATGGAGGAATCTATCTTATTTACCAAGTTTGACATACAATAGAGATACAACAACATTCACATCCGAAAAGAAGACCAATGAAAAGCTACATTTATCACCCCCCTTGGTCTATTTGAATCTACTGTCATGTTCTTTGGATTCTGTAATGCCCCATCTACATTCCAAGTGTTTATGAACCACATCTTCACTAATATGCTGAAGGAGAAATGGCTGAAGATCTACATGGATGACTTGGGCATCCACCACACCAAGGACAACATCATCCTTCATTATAAATGCATGGCACAGATACTCCAACAACTCAGAGAACATGGATTGTCAATCAAACTCTCAAAATGCACCTTCAATGCCCCTCAAATGGAGTTCTTGGAAATGATTATCAAACAAGGCAAGATTGAGATGGACAGAAAGAAACTCAAAGCCATAGAAAAGTGGAAACCCCCCACTTTAGTCAGAGAAATTTGATCTTTTATAGGATTTGCCAACTTCTATAGGAAATTTATCCCTGATTTCTCCAACATTGTTGCTTCCCTTAATCTGCTCACTCGAAAGGAAGAACCTTGGCACTGGACATTGTCACAACAGAAAGCCTTTGAACAACTCAAATGAATCTTCTCCTTTGTGCCTGTCTTATGAATCCCTAATGTCACTTGCCCTTTCTCTATCATAACTGATGCCTCCTTGCTGGCCACTGGCATAGTACTCGTGCAACCCAATGAAAATTCTGACCTACACCCCTGTGCCTACTACTCCAGTACATTCACCTCTGCTCAATGAAACCATGACATCTATGACTGAGAACTTCTAGCAGCCATCTTGGCATTAGAGAAATGGCACCAGTACTTACAAGAAACCACTCATCCTGTCACCATTATCACCAATTACAAGAACCTCTCATACATCAAAGACCCTGAAAATTGTCTAGACATCAAGCCAGATGGTCCTTGTTTCTACAGGACTTTGACTTGCAATAGCAGGTCACTCCAGGAATGAAGATGGGCCCAGCAGATGCACTCTCCAGACAAGATCATGTTGGCACCACTCAGGACAATGCCAATGAGATATCTTGTGATTATAATAGTGAAACAGAATATTGTGAGAAAGGTCATTATTGAGGAGAGTATCAATGATGTTGACAAAGAGGAATGGTGGAAGAAGGGTTACTCCTTCATTGTCTAATCCTAATCAGAAAAGATGATCAGATTGGCAAGAACATGTAACAGGTCCAGCAAGGGTGGATCCAGGAATGTGGATCATTTTTAGATTATGGCTGGTAAGGTTGAGTAATCATCTTGCTTGTCAATGGTTTAAGTGTTGGGGTCTTCAGAAGTGAGTAAGATTCTGGTGATTAGTGAAAACTTGAATTGGACAAGGGAAGCTTTGGAGATAGTGATGCCAGGTTTGCAAATCTTGTAGTATTGCTAGTTGAAAGTGGAGTTTCAGTTCTTTCATTTGTGCAAGGACTTGTTTGGTTCATTCAGTATGGATGGCATCATTATTGGAAAGGATGAGAAGGTTATTAATTTCAATAACTAGCCAACCTTCAGCTATAAGGTCTCTAAAGAAGTCATTCATGAACCATTGGAAGATTGTGAAAGAGTTGGATTGGCTAAAGAACTATTGATGCAAAGAGTTCTTTATGAGTGATGGAGGCTTCCTCCCATTGGTGTTTATCTTTGATATGGACATTGTTATATCCCAATATATGTTGAACTTCATGAAAATGCTGGCATCCTTGAGTTGTTATGATTCAATTCTTCATTAAATTTTTTTCTTATCTCAATAAACCATTGACCTCACCAATTTTTTTCTTTTTATTCAGAGGAGACAGATCATTACCTTCTTTTACTTGGACCTTATAGCTGTAGTCTCTATTCTCTTCTTTAATACTTACTCAGATCTTATGCCTGTAGTCTCTTTTCTCATCCTTGATACTTCTATCTTATGGACAGTCTTATCTTTGGACCCTAATTTCCAGGTTACTTTCAGAGTGGAGGTAAGATTTCAATCCATTGATCAAGCCCAAGGTGGTTTTCTATGTGACAATATACCCAAATAAATCTGACTGAGTTTCACTGATGGAAGAATGGTATAAAAACTTGTGGATTTCTGGACATCCCAAATGAGATAATCTAAGGCCATGTGGGTCAGATTATGAAATAAGTAGAAATACTACCTACTGTAGGTGAACCATCATCCTCTAGTACATCAATATGAAAGAAGGAGAATTCAAATGCTTTGTTTCATAAAAGGCCTTCATTTAGAGAAAGCCAGCTCAAAGTAGTTTTGATGTCATCAAGGCTATTGAGAAGTACAATCCAAGGTATTGGAACTGGTTGAGTTGTTGATGAGAAGACACCAGTAATTTTTGTGTGAATTTGTATGCCATCTGCAAGTGCATGTCTTTACTGATTGAAATCTAATGTTATTCAGGTAAATGATCATAAATACTATGATAAATCTTATCTTTGCTATGGAAGTAACCCAGAAATTAAAATCCAATAGAATGATACTACTAGTCATATGCTATAGAATAACATAAAACCAAATAGAATAAGATATGTGGAAGGTGTGACTAATGCATGACTAATATGTGACTAACATGAGAGTGTTAGTTTGAAAAGATAGCTGTCTGTGAGATAGAAGTAAGTATAAATACCTCTGCTCTGAAAGTAATCCAGAAATTAGGATCCAATAGGGTGGTATGAAACCACCCTATTGGATCCTAGATCACTGAACCTTCAAGACAACTCTTTCTGTGGATGTTGTGTCTTTTTATAAGTACATCTCTTAGAGTAGGAATATTTGAATCTTGATACAAGACAATATCTTACATGACAAAAGAACAAGAATTTTCTTCAGTCCCTTCTATCTAGAAGCAGGACCATCCATATCACTAACATTTCCTCAAAAGGAAAATCCCACAGGAGCTACTAGATGGCTAATAAATACAAAGAGAAAGAAAAACTCATCCAAAATCCTTTGACCTCACTGTCTTTCCAGAATCCACCATCCAGATTCTCCTCCACAGCACTAGATTTACCAGTCGTCTTGTATTACAATTCAATTTCTTGTACCTTTCTCCTCATCTCAATTATCCAACATATGCATTATTTTTTTTCTCTATATTAAGAGGAGACAGATTGTTACCTTCTTATGCTTGGACCTTATGCATATACCTTTCTTCCACTTTACTAACTCCCCTTCCTGTTTTACCTCATGTCTCATATCTTACCTCATGGATAGCCCTCTCCTCTGACTGACTCTCTCATGTTAGTCACATTTCCCCATGACTTATCTTGTTCTATCTAGTCAGCACATGACTAAGTAGTACATATATCTCTACTGCATGTATTTCCTTTCTTACTCTTGTTCTATGCAATTACAGTGTTTTACTTGTGTCCAAAATCACCTGTCTTGTCCCTCAACCCTGTAATTCTGAAAACTACCCCTTGAAACTTAACTAAGAACATTGTGTCTCTTTGTGAGTATCTTTCTCAGAGTAACAACCCTAGACTCTTGATGCAAGTACTATGTCTCACATAACAAAAGAACAACAGTCCTTTTCAGTCCTTTTACTTAGAAGCAGGACCATCCATTTCATTGGCATTTTCTCAAAAGAAAGAACTTAGAAAAGCTATCACATGCCTGACAAAAATAAAGAAGAAATTACCCAGAACCCCTTAGACCTCACTATTACTTTCCAAAGCTACTTACCAACCAGACCTCACATACTCCTTGATCTACCAGCCATCCTACCTGGTCTTCCATTGGAAGGAGAATTTTCACTGCCCCAGGAGCTTTTTATGCATCCAATCTGGTAACCACAGTATTTCCACCATTACCACCCAGACCTTGCACTTTTCTAGTAAACCCTTTGCTCCCAGCCCTCTCCTTGATAATAGCACCACCATTACCCCCAGATAACCCCAACTTTCAGTAAATGCTAATATTCCAGCAAGCCCCATGTCTACCACAACCAAAACCACTGAGCTTAAGGCAGCCCTTCCTGCCAACTTTTCCAAAGAACCAGTCAATGTTATATAATAAATGAAGGCCATCAATGCCTACTTCTTCATCAACTCATCAATCTACCTTGATGACCAGGACAAGCTTATAACTATGCTCAACAAAATGAGCAAAGAATGAGAAGTCTCAAGGCTTCTCAAAAACATGGTATAATAAGATGGCAGATGCCAATAATAAGAAAGTTGACAAAACCTTTAATAAACTCACAGAGAACTTTGCATTTACATTAATTCTCTGCAACCACAACTGCAACTGATCAAGAGTGGTTGTGGTTGCAACCAGTTCTTCATGCAACCAATTGCAGACCCTTACCAGATTGTCTCACACACTGACACACAAGGCAAAGTGCACTTGATTACCAAAATGGGGCACCACAACACCTCAAGAGTTATTGATTATTAATTATCATCACCACCATAATCCTGGCCCTCAACTTGACTCAGACAACATCATGCACCACCACCATCATACCTTGTATAAGCCATCTCTACCAGTGTGCCACTTTCTTCACTTGTTTTTTTTTTTTTTTTTTGTATTTCTTACTGTGATAGGACACAATAAGTTTGACAATGCAACACATCAACACATTATCCTCACCCAGATTCTAATCCCCTCTCCTTCCCTCAGTGTTGACATCAATGCAACAATAGTGCATCTACAAGCCTAGCCAAGCTGAAAGACTTGAAATAGTCCCCATTTAGAAAGATTCCATAGAATTTTCCATTGGCTAGAGTTTATGCTATGTTACCTGTGTCATGGAGATTACAACTGCATGATGATTGTTATCAAACATTGATAAGTGTAGATAGGCATTATCATGTGTGTATGGGTATGGGTATGGGTATGGGCAGCATGTTGAGGGTCACTCTCATTTGCCAGGGGCTGCTAAACTTGCCCCCATCTCACTGTGCTCAAACAAGTATAACTGCTTGTCCAATCACCCCCATTGTAACAAAGTAAGCCCAATTGCTTGCTGTCCTACACTATCATTTCACATAAGCCCAACCACTGACTGATCCCTTTGGTCCTTACTTGACATGACAACTGTATGATCTTTATGGTGTCCCTCACCCTCTTCCTAACCCTAAGGGCAAAGACAAGGTGAACATGAATGACACAACAACAACGATGCAATGATGGCTATGTAGTGATTGTGACAACGTGATCACCATGTTGTCAAGGAGGTAGTGTGGTTGTGGTGGATGATAAGGATAATGATGACAGTAACAAGAACATTGATGGGGCAAGGACAAGGCAGTGGTGGTGGTGGTAGATAACAACCATGTGAACAATGCAATGATAATGACAATGTAGTGATCACTATGATATTGTTGTCAATGTGACAGGAACAAAGATGAGGACATGGAATGGAGACAGTAATAACAATGTAGTGAGACAATTTCTAAGCATAGAAATCATGTGATTAAGATCTACAAGTCACTAGACCCTATTGCTGAGAAAAGATTGTCTGCACTGTATTACCATTTGCTTGAATGAAGCAAATGACTGTGTCATAGAAATGCAGGAAAAAATCACCTGGATCTTCATGTACATTGAAATATATTGTTTGACAATGAAACCCAGTGGGGTAAAGAATCCCTGGGCATGCTGCTTGAGAGCCCAATGATAGAAAACAGCTGCCAGTGTGAATGCCACAATAAGATCACCTGTGATATCCATATTCCTGTAGAGGCCTTTCATGAATAGTACATTGGACATTAGGTTGATAATCTGAACTGAGACACCCAACTTGGAGTTTAGATCCAAAGGATGCTAAGGGAGGCAGTCAGTGATAAGACTTGAAAAAAAGACTGGCTGTTTGGCTACCTGAGTATCCACACTTAAGAACATAAAGTTCTCCAACAACCTTTTCACCTCCTTATGTTTTCATTTAGCCTTACTAAGGCCATTTTTGGCTGCTGTTTCTTTCCAAAGGTGGAACACATCTTGCATGTTATGCAAAGCATAGTCCTTGAATGCTAATTGAATGTGCAAGACAGTGTTGGAGAGTTTTTTGATGTTACTGTTATTATTTCATGTCCACTCCTGAGCAGATGCTAACATTGCTACCAGTGAGTCAAGCACCTGCAAAAGTAAAAACCAACTTACATTCATGGCTGTTAACCTCAAGTGCAGCCAATGTCAGGATTAAAAGTAACTTGACTTTTGTTGGCATTGTGTTCATATTCAACATGTAATGTCTTGTTGCATTACATGCCTGATCAAGTATGTTCTTGTTGAGGATTGTTGGAGGGAGCTAAGTTGTGGTGGGAGTGGTGCTGACTAATGGCAAGCTTGACAGTCTGGGTTCAAATCTGGAGCTAATCACAGATTGTAGCATGGTGGGTCCAGATGATGGTGGTGGTGGCATTCATATGGCCATGCTACTCTGCTTGTGAACATTACAAAATAAACCACTGACAACCTAGTCAGCATCTGGATGACTACCAGTAGTGTAGTGTAAAGGAAATCTCACTTATCCATATTACATCAGCAGAGAATCCAGCACTGTGGATTAATTCTTCAGGTCACAGCTTCATTAGCCCAGAGTTATCTGAGGTAGAGCCAAATTTTGATCATCTGCTAGCTAAGCTGGAAGAAGTGATTGGAATGGCATTGGATCCCAGAATATTGAAACAGATATGCTACCATGACTGCTAGGATGGCTGGTATATATGAAAACTGGCAGGATCTAAGAGCATGTATTGGGGGGGGGCTTCACCATGCCATGCCAGCAAAGGCCTGCCATGGTGCTGGTAGTATGTTTGCTCTGCCTGCATCACCTGTGGGGCCATTCTGGATGGTGGAACAAATGGCTGTTCTTCAACATTATCAAGTTGATTCACAACTGGAAAACCTGCAGTGTTCAGACCAGAGCTCTTGGAATACTTTTGAGCAGACTGGTTGTGCATGAAGTCAGATTGTGCAGAGTGGCTTGAATAGCCAAGTAGCTGCATGGATCCAAGCAAACAAATGTATTTTTCCTTTTCTTGCACCATGCTTTGCATTCAAGGCAGCATTGGAATGTTGAAGTTTGACAACAGGCTAATGTGTGGGTAATAATCAAAGAATAAGTGTTTATTTAGCTTTTGGTACAGCCATCACAAGAATGTGGCAAATATCTACATGAGCCAACAAACAAACTGGTTTGAGGAGTGTGTGATCATCTGATCAGCTTATAAATTGGATATTTGACACACAACTCATTGAAAATGTGTGGTGTGAAGCCTAGACTCGGCTATGAAGTGATATGATTTACCATGCTGCTTGTATGTTCACTGTATCCAAGGTCCAACTGAGCCAGCCCAGTATCCAAAGCTGGTGGCTCTGATTCGTAGTGAGATACAAGTGGAGCAGCAGAGCTTCATCTTTGGCAAAGCATGGGGAAGTGGTGCAGCATGCTTTGTTCCTGTGTGCCACTTCCACCACTCACTCACTTGCTCCTCACAGCATAGCTCATGCTTAGCTTTTCAGTTGCTACTTGTCACCTGCCTCTCATTACTCAAGTTTTCTCTCTCCACTCATTACAGCATACAACTCTTACTGCACACACTCTTTCCTTCAACCAGGCATGGCAGACCCGAGACTAGAGAACCCCCCCGACTTTGCGGGGGATGACCTTGCCATCATCCATCAAGGACTCAGAAACATCAACAGGGAAAACAACCAACAAACAGTTGTATGTCTCCTCATGGCCTGGGAGGTCAATCATGACAGAAGAGCCGATTGATGGATAGCAGATCAGGAAGCTGCAGCTTGAGTGGCAGAGGAAGCAGAGCAGGAGCAATTGCACCGTGAAGAGGAAGCAACCAGATTAGCCAATGAAGAAGCAGAGAGGAAGGTCCAGGAGGTGGAAAAGAAGAAATAGAAAATGAACACCTTTGAGCCAGGAACTTTGGTGGTGAACATGCTCATTTCCTGCCCCTCACAATATGCCATCCAAAAGCTGGCCGCCTTCGAATACATAGAACTGTGGTACTTCTCTGCAGACAGCTGCACCGAGGCTGCCTCCCACTCCATGTTGCAGGCAGATGACATCTATGGCACCAAAAGACCAGCTGGCACACTCATGGTCAAACCCATTGTGGCCACCAAGGCATTACAGAATGATTTACAGGACCAGCAATTAACCTTTGAGAGTTTTTTGTATGCAAAAAACAATTTTCTAGTCTATGCCAAGAAGGCAAGCTTGGTCCACAGGGAATGTTGATGTGTTATCACTATTCTTTTGGAAACTGGAGATGCACACCATGCATAAAAACCCCCTCAGTAACCAGATTCTCCTCACATATACAGTATGTGTCTGTCACAACTGGCATGATGAGCTGAAAGCCAACAAAGGATATGATATCTCTGTCATCAACGACAACCTCATGCACAACATCAGCAGAAGATGAAAGCAAAGGTAAAAATGCCATACCTCAGCACAGCACAGCACAGCTACTGATCTCTTTGTTTTTTGCACCATTGTGCTCCTTTTCCCCCCATTTGCACTGGCTTTGTCTCATCCCTGCTGGTTGCTGCCATGGACTATGTCCCCACCAACCCCAATGCATTGCATGCTCCACTGCTGGGACTACATCCCCACTGGTTTGATCTGCTCAACACACATGTCAGCCCTCCATGCCCATGCACCAACCTCATTCACCACAGATGGAGGAAATGATCTTGCACTCCAGACCTTCCTCCTGGCCAGAACAAAATGCAGCATACTGGTCTCACAGAAATGACCATAGCTTTCAAGCCTCCCATTGCTCACATTCAGTGTCCCCCATGCGATCATACAATGCCCACAGACCATCTTCATCAGAAAACCTGTCAGCAGAGCCCAGATCCCCCACCCAACTCTCCTGTCATAATTTCAGAGGCAAAGGCAGCTGATTGGCTTGTCCTCAATGCCTCAGACATGACCTGCATGCATTCAATTGATGTTGCTTGAAGAAGCTGTGGGATGGATCTCCTGCATAATGCTGGGACAACTCGGAAGGATGCCTCATCAACCCCAAGGGCTTGGTCATTTGCACAGACTGGCAATGACCTCTTGGCTGCTGCCATACCCACAGTGCAACCCTTCATGAATATTCCAGTTGCAGCAAGCTTGGGCACAGAGCTCAAACTTGCCCTAAAGCACAGAAGCTCCAGGGCTCTCACCCCTTACAATCCTGAAGCCTGGAAGCAAGCACTTGCAGACACAGGCCTCCTCAGTAAATACTCTAGCATCCCAAATGGACTACACTTCAGCTTTCATGCCAGGCTTTCAAACTTACATACCTCTTATTCACTGCCTAATCATGTCTCTGTTGAAATGAACCAAAGTATATTCAATGAAATCATCCTCAAAGAGATAACCAAAGGGCATTATATTGGGCCCCTAAACCATAATACAATCAAATCTCTAATTGGACCATTTCAAACAGCTCCACTATCACTTGTTCCCAAACCAGGCAAGCCCAGGAAATTTTGTCTAGTCCAAAACCTGTCCTTTCCATACAAGTTCCCTTCATCCCTTGTTTCATTCCCAAACTCAAGGGTAAACCCAGACCAGTTTCCTACCCATTATAGCACATTCCAGATTACAGCCACATTAATCTCATTATTACCCCCAGGTTCCCAGGCAGCAGTCTGAGACATGGCTGAAGCTTATAGAACCATTCCCTTCCATTCATTTCAATGGCCCTCGCTAGCAGTCTGAATAGATGCAGACTGTTTTGCAATTGACATGTCCTTTTGTTTTGGTTTCACGCCTTCTGGTGGCATCTATGGCCACATTGGTGCAGCAGGGGTGGACATCATGAGACATAATGGTATAGGACCCATTGCAAGATGGGTCAACAATCATTTCTTTTGTCAAATAAAACATGAATTCCTTAAGGATCTCAATGCAAGGCACACACTCATTGCTGAGCAAATTTCCAAATTAGGTGGTGCCTCTACCAAGGGTGGTCACACATGGTTCACGGGATGTATTCTCCCAGATGGAACAATGGAGGAATTTGATGAGGACATGAAATTTCCATTTAAAGATTTCTCCCTAAATAGCCCACATCACTTGGATGACACAGCATTTTGCTACAACATAGATGATATTAATCAAATCTCCACTTCCCTTGACATTCCCTGGGAAGCATTCAAAGACATCCCCTTTTCAAACACACCAGTTTTTCTGGGATTTATTTGGAACCTTTCTGATCGGACAGTAACCCTGATGGAGAAAAAGTGTAGCGAATACCTAATGGCCACAAGCAAATGGGAGTGATGCTGGACACACATACTCCAGGATGTACAAAAATTGCATGGCAAATTACTGCATGCTTCCTTAATTTTCCCAACAGAGCGCACATATCTTGTTAACATCAAATCAATGCTATTCATATTTGGCGACAACCCATTCAAGCTGAGAACACCACCACATGACACACCCAATGACTTAAAGTGGTGGAAGGCAACCCTCTCTATCATTCCCCTCCCAGCCATTCCCATCCCAAGTCCTCAACCTGTATATAACCCTCAAGCCTTTCCTGATGCCAGCAGCACCAGCATTGCTAGCATGCCTGGCACCTCATCAGGGACTGGAAATCGAATGGGCGCAACATCAGTTGGGCTGAAAGCATTGGATTCAAGCTCCTTATCCAGGCAATCACTAGTGCTGGAGCCTTCAACATTTATTTCAAAGTTTTTGAAGACAATATTGGCATGGTTGAGGGTTGGCCCAATGGACAGAGTCAAAACAAGCAAGTCAATGAGTCATTCAAATGCATACATGCAACTCTACAAGATACTCAGTATCAGGTTATCACCCAATACATCTCTAGTGAAGACAACCCAGCCGACGCGCTGTCCAGAGGATTACATCCCCCTGTATGTTTGCTCCTCCTGGAAGTCCACATCCCTGCAGATATCTGACCCTTTCTCCAAGACATTGAACCAGAGCATAATCACCCATGCAAGTCATTCACCATTGATTGGCACCACACTCACTTGGAATCCTAGAACCAACGGAAGTGAAGGCGCAGTGTCTGCAAACACAAGCACTACCATAACCTCCCTTCCCACACCCCAAAAAACCAAGCCTGGTAAGCATCCATGCTCCAACAGCATTCTCAACACAACCAACAACCTTTACAATTCCTTTGTATAGCTTTCCTAGCTCCCAACCCCCTATTAACACCTTCAACTCTTAGACCTCTGTGCAAGGCAAAAGATTGCCTTCTCCTTTGGATGCCCCTGCAGTCCTGATCCAATTCTAAAGACTTGCAATCCCTCCTTCTGAAAGATATTCAGTGCATCTATGAAGTCATATCAAATGCGTGGGCTGACAGCATGAAGGTCACCTATGGATCCAGATTACTCACATTCCATATCTTTTGTGACAATAGGGAAGTAAATGAACTTGAATGTGCCCCAGCAAGTGAAGCTCTTCTCACTGCATTCACATCAACCCTGGCAGGCACATACTCTGGAAGCACAGTATCAAACTATTTATGTGGCATCAAGGCCTGGCACATCATTCACAGCCTAGACTGAATGCTCAGCAAGGCTGAAACAGAAGCGCTGCTGAAATCAGCAACCATGTTAGCTCCACAGACTTCAAAATGACCTTCCAGAGAATCCTATACCACCGAAATCATAACCCTCATTCACTCCCAATTGAACCTTGCGGTTCCTCTGGATGCAGCCATCTTCGCATGTCTCACAACCCTATTTTACACCACAGCTCATACAGGTGAATTCACAACATGCACACTGTTGTCCTTCAATCCAAAAACACACATAAAACCCTCAGACGTGCATGATGAACAGGATAGGCAAGGAAATGTGGTCAAGAACTTCCACTTGCCATATACAAAGTCAGCACCAAATGGCAAGGACATGAACTGGGCAAAGCAGTCGGGACCCTTGGACCCTTCATTCATGTTCAACAATCACATTTATGTGAACAACCCACCACCAGATGGCCCTCTCTTCATGTACAGGCAAGGAAAAGGTCACAAATTGCTCACAAAATCCAAATTCATTAAAACACTCAATGCTAAGGTCTTGTTCCTGGTGGATGGAGATGTTCAGATGATAGCCTTTGCCGGCAAAGAACAGAGAGATATTGGTGGTAGAATTTGGAGCATTGTTGTAAGAGAACTCTGCAAGTGGTAGGAGTTCAGACCAGTTGTAATAGATCTGAAGGTACTGCTCTAGCATCTGGTTTGTCTGTTCTGTCTGGCCATCACCTTCTGGGTGATATCCAGAGGTAAAGTGAGGGTGAATGCTGAGAGCCTTTCCAAGTGAGTGGAAGAAGTGAGAGACAAGTTCCAAGCCTCAATTGGAAGTGATGTGAAGAACTCCATGCTTAGCAAAGATGTGGAGTAGGAAGAGTCAAGCTAATTCCAGGGAGTTCACTTGTTGTCTGTTGGGATGAATATGCAGTATGTCCAAAGGAATCCATGGGTTGCTTAATGAAATCCATAGAAATGGAGTTCCATGGCTTCTGTGAAATCAAAAGTTGTTTGAGTAACCCAAATGGCTTGTGTCTTGGGACCTTAGTATGCACACAAGTGGTACAGAAGGAGACACGTTCTTTGATAAACAAACATCCAGATACCTGGCCCAGTGTATTCACAGTGAATAAGTTCTAGGGTCTGGTTCTTGTCCAGAGTGTCCAAAAAGTGGATGGTCATGCTTATACTGGAGGAGGTGAAATTGTAGATCATTAGCATCTGGAATGTAGGTGCAATCATCCAGATGTAGGAATCCATCAGCATTGACAGACCAGCAAGAGTTGAAAGGTTTGGATGTGGACCAGCAGGCTTGCCAGCAGGTCAGAATGTGAGTACCTGTAAAGTATTCCAGGTTCTTGTGATTGGTGATGACATCAATCAAAGTTACTAAGTTTTCAAGATAGTGTCACCATGCTTGGAAACTCTCATGGATAGTGAGTAGTTCCTTGTCATGGATATCATAGTTGAGTTCTGGAGCTGTCATGGTCTGAGAGAAAAATGCGACTGGTTGGAGTTCTTTATTCAGACAATGGATGGAAAGAATATCAGCAATGGCATTAGTCTCAATCAGGAGCAGAGCATCCGGAATCCAATGAGTGAGGATTTGAGCAGAGATGAAAGTGTTTTTGAGACATTGGAAAGTGGAGGTAGAAGTTGGCAAATCCAAAGAAGGATTGAACATCCTTGACCTTCTGAGGCTTGGGAATTTTGGATGGCTTGCACTTTTTCCTCAGACATTATGAGTCCAAAGGGTGATAGGCAGTAAGTATCTGAGATACTTAGTTGAGTCAGTGTGGAATTCACACTTCTTGGGTTTTGCATAGAGGTTGTGTTTGTGGACGTGTTGGAACAGCTCTCAGACATACTTCCAGTGAGAAGCCTTATCCTTGGAGTAAATGAGGATATTGTCCAAATAGACTATTACACAAACATCTAGAAGATCAGTGAAGATGGTATTGATAAACCAACGGAATGCAGCAGGGGCATTGGTCAAACCAAAGGGCATGACTAGCCATTCATAGAAGCCATAGCATGTACAGAAGGAAGTCTTCCATTTGGCTATGCAGCCCAAATGGTAGGCATGTTGGAGGTTGATCTTGATATAGATCTTTGCATGGCTTGGAGTATCTAGTCATACATTTCCACACACCATCACAGTAGGTGAGCTGAATTGCTATTATAGCCTTGGGTGCCTTCTGGCTATTTTTTACAATATAATGATAGATTATTGGGCACTTCACCATAAACAATCCCTTTGAAAAACAATAACAGAATAATATATGCTTGTGAAAAACAATTGACAAAGCACAATATCCCATTTCACCACACTGACTAATGCATTTGCTGTCTCCCACACATCTCAAGTATCTCTCTGTACAGGGCATTATGTAATAGATCATTCATCTGGAGGGCATTTTCCATCATGTTGTCTCCTGGGCACTTTAGGATTTGCAATCCTTTGCATGTCAAGGATAACTCTGACTTGAAATTTTGAAGGTTACATTTTAAGCCTGTTACAAAAATATATATGATTTACCTGCAACAGCCATCAAGTCAAAGTAAACATTTTTGTCTGCTAAAGGCCTTGGTGTAGGTGTAAAGGAACTGTGTTTTCATGGATTTACATCCACTGAGTTTCTGTGATATCTTCACCTTGATACAGTGCTGAATGTCTAAGAACACAGCTGGCCACAGAAGAGGCATCAGTGGTGCAAAGGCCATGGTGCATAGCTGGTGGTGCCCTTAGAACAGCAACAAGGTATTGAGACTAGCCAGAGGAAAGGAGAGTTAGGAGGGTGGTAATTGTGACCAGCATGTATAAATCCAATGGCTCATGTGGTGTTTTGGAGATCAATAAGCTCAGAAACTCAGTGTCTCATAATGGGAAATGCAGTCCATGAGCAATTAACAGATATCATTGCTGGCACACTTTATTCATCCACCACCATGGTGACAATATGATGCAATCATCATTCCCATTTCTGCCTTGCTCAATGCCCATCAGTGGTGACCAGTGTTCTTTCAACCACAATCTGGCATTGAAAACATATTCATTTTTCCAAGAGGGATGATTCCACACAGCATATTCCTTGCCCTTTGAAAGTGCTATACATCCTCAGCTGGTTTGCCTTCTCCTGAGAGGTGGCTTTGTGTCACTTTCAACATGCACAGGGAGCTGTTTCTGTCACATCAATGATCTTAGGTGTGTGACTTATCTTCCCACAGAAGCCTAATCAATAATCAATTGCAAAGGGGAACTAACCATCTTTGACCTGGTGAGCCTGGCCTTCAACAACAGCAAATTTCTCTTTCAAGGAGGCTACTGTGGTTGTGACTGACCACAGTTCACAAGTCTCTCCCACTTTTTGGCAATGAATCCACCACCTTTCATGAGCCTAACAGGTATAAGCCCAGGGGAGTAGGTACTATCTAACAATATCAACATCAACATCAATGTTAACTTATTACTTATCAGTTCAATTCTTCATGCCATAGGACAGCCTGTCATCACAAATCTCAGCTGATCCCAAAGCACAAGGAGGACAACACATTTATATGTCAAGGAAGATCTGGGAACTAGATTGTGCATTGAACCTGTAACAACAATTGTTTGCATGTTTGCATGACACTTCTCCAACCTGACCATGCCAGCATTACTTAGTCATCAAGCTGTTGTTTAGGCTGACAGTTGGAGTTCATGTTAATAATTAATTTACCCAAAGTTGTATTGTTCCAACAGTTCATAGATGTGAGGCAGAATCACATCACATTGTTCAAATGTCTTCAAGTAAAGGTCAGGTTCTTAGGTTGTGCATGGAAATGAGTAGTGTTCTATAACCTTTTGCACAGTTTTAATGAGAATTTGGTACAGAATGCTGGCCACAATGTTTTTTCATCTATCAAAAGCCAGCAACTTAGCCACACACTTTGTTTATTCCTTGAAGGAAATGCACACAATAGGTTTTGCCATTTGGATCATGCAGAAAGTGAACTTTGATGAGTTGGTGGTGTACTACAGTGTTGCATGGGAATTTCATTCAAGTGTGTATGTGAAGCATACTTCTTGGATTGAACATTGTCTTGTCATTCAATTTCAGTCACTCATTAGTGAGACACAACATCCTCAAGAAAGAAGACCTAAGGGCATAAAAAAAAAGATTATAAATTGATTGGACTTAATATAATAAATCAATGCTCCAGCATATATGTACATGTAGATTGTGAGGAAGAATGTGAGTAGTCTTAGAACTATCTAAGTACAAGTGCACTACAAAGGCAGATTTTAAATGATAAATCAGACATGAATGGATGTGAGTGAATAAGTGGATGGATGTGCAAAGTGAACAGAATACAGGGCATATTTATACAATGAGTTAACACAGTCATTGGGCAGCCAAGTGGTCAAACATGTAGAGTAGAACAGGCAAGAGCATGAGTTAATTGAAAGAGAGAAAAAGATAAAGGTGTAAGCAAGGGCAAGATGAGTAAATAAAGAGAGAAATTGTAGCATTACCCCATTTACCCCATGGAAATTCCAAGTGAAGAATAAGGGTGAAGAGAGACCTGAGTGAGATCTTAATTTGAGATGAAGGTTAATTATGGTTAGAAAGGAAGTATATATGTACAAAGTCCAAGTCTAGGGACTGGTAGAGCTCTCGGAATTAGTGAAGAGAGGGTGTATATCTAAGATGGATTGCAAGAACTGTGTGAGGAATACACAATTTAGATCAGTGTGGTTGAGATGAGAAAGATGCAAGGGTGATGGAGTAAACCCCATAAAAAGCAAAGTGATGACTAATGACTGAGGTTAAGTGTTCACCTATTGGTGAGTGTTCTTCATTTTCTGGAGTAGAAGGACCTTGGGTGAGCAGCCAAGCTCTGTCAATAAGGTAGGTTGGGTGGTTGTCATCCTCTACCATGGAAGAAGGGGATTAGTGAAGTGTGTCATTAGAGAATCCAGGAGAGAGCAAAAGAGATCATGAGTAATCAAAGACAAAATTTGTAACACATTACAATGTGAAATCACAGAAATGTATAATGATTTTTTTCAACCAAACAGCAGACCTCTCTAGACACCTTCAATAAGACCTATTAGCCCACTTTATCACTCAGGGACTCAGAGCTACACTCAATGTAACACTTTCTTTGCCCAGTATTTGATATGTCCATCTTAGGGCTAGTCAAATGCAAACTTTGCAAGATGTTCTTTGGTCCACACATTCAATGCATTACAGTCATGCTTTCAGATACTTTGCAATAGAAAAGCATCAATGCTCTCTTCAAGCTCTTCAGGCTTCTGTTACCAATGTTTCCATGAATATCCTTGCAGCTCCTGTTAAGAAGCAACCCAAACTTTCAATCTCCATAAATTCCATGTTTCCTCCTGATGATTCATGCGTGTCATTGTTCCATCTGATGTTTCTGCAAGTTAAAAACCCCCCAATGATGCAGATTATCTGCTTGCAGATCTTTTGGGTGATTTATTACCAAACTGCATGTACATGCTCATGGACTACTTTGAAGAGACACAGAGGGAGAAATCCTAGTAATGTGCCTGCTGCATCCAGATGATGAGCTTGGTCTTGAAACAGATGGTGCTACCATGGATGCAAGTGATAATGAACATGGACTGCATGATGTTCTTGCATCAAAGATTAAAGGTATAAGTGTGGATATTGCTGTGTAAAGTTCATGCTGACAACTGATCAGGCCCATTCTTTGGAATGCACCACCCACATGTGAGGGATGTCATGGTCTCTCCTGATTCTCTCCACTATCCTTGGCATTCAAAGACAGTATGTCACATCTACTCACCCTTGTATATTTCCTAATGTTTTGATAGGAATTTATCCCTCATTTACTATTCACTTCACCTCAGACCCACTTTTCAGATCAACAGAAAAAGACCATGCTGGAGTGGGCAACAATGTTTGGCACACCAGATGTCCCTAGTCTTTGTGCAGTGAAGTCAATACAAGACCATATCTTTGCACTCCTTCAAAGTTCAACTGAAAAAATGGTGTCATCTTCTGGCAGCACATTCTATTTGAACTCAATCAGCAAGGCTATTGCCCTTGTATGTGGACCAACCACTTCTAAATTAGACAATGCTTATTGATGTTTCCACAGGATTTTGCCAATCCATTAACTTGATTAACCATGCAAGACTATTTTGAAGACAGACAGGAACAGATGTCCCAGGTGCAGCATGGCAGTAATATGCTTGTAGATCTTCTGGATGTTTTAACTTCACTGTCTGTCTGGATGAATGGCAAGGTTTTGTTTGTTGACAAGCTGCTGCAATGAGCACTAAGGGGTACTTTGTCTTGATAAAGCTATTTTAGGCATGGGTTGGCCCATAGGGTTTTTTAGCCTGATGTAAGCAGTCAAACCTGTCACTCCTCTTGATTTCACCTGAGCCTATACAGAAAGGATTGGCCTTGTATGCTCTCCAAGCTAGATCTATGCAATCTACTCTCTTCTAGCCTTCTCTTTGACCCTTTCAAATCTTGCTTAGTCATCAACTTACTATCAAGTAGTCGCTAAGTCTCACCTTGGACAAACCATTGATGAACTTCACTTTGAACTTTTGAACCTACAAAGACTTTGTATTTACACTTCTGTTTCTCTGAGGCAAGTGTAACGGGACTCAGAGAACTATGCTTAATGTAACAGTGGATAGGAATATCAGAGTCATCTACTCCTTTTTTAAAGTGCATGCCCAATCAACTTTGCATAAAGTCAGGGGGCCAATTGGTTCTTGCCATGCCCCTCATCATCCTTATGAATAATGTATCAGTGAATGTTTTGAAATAGTGGAATAAACATTATGTGGTTTATATGTCCAATGCTGCCATGCCATGTGAGATGCTGGAAAAGAAATTCTGTGTATTTTGTCTTGTTGCCACCACATGTGGCTTCTCTTGAGGAGATATAGGGATTTTGGGATTCTCTAGGTATGGACCTTTCCTCTAGGACTGGCAACTGTACTGATGTCTGGCACTCAAAGGAAAGCTACTGAGACTGGAGTTCTCACATGGGACTCAAAGTATCAAAAAGAAATTATGTTGATTCCCTATGACCTCTTTTATGCCAGTGACAACCCAATGCAAGCCAAGGAATGCAGTCATGGGGGCTTGAAATGCAACTTCTGCTGTTGTACCTGCAAGGTTGGTGGAACAATGGCAAGCAAAAAAATGGATGATGGATATACATCAATTTTCAAGGTTCATATCAGCCACTCTTACCATGCTATTGTAATACTCATTTTTTCAATGCAGTGAGCTGCAGATGGTGAATGAAATGCTTGTGAATATCAAGGAGCAAATAAACTTGGCTAAGCTGTCTGGTGGAACTGAAAAGGTCAGGAACAAAATCAGCATGACTGGCATCCATGACCCAGGGAGTGCCACTATTGTCCAACATTTCCTGGAGCTTGGAAAGTGCCTATGAAAACAGACTGCTGGAAAGCTCAGCCTAGCTGAAGCCAATGTTTGTGTGGCCCTGGAGAAGGATTTAGAAGAGCTATTGAATGGTAAATCAGTTAATGACCACATTAATCCATT
This sequence comes from Xanthoconium purpureum, assembly GCA_038090075.1. Classification (NCBI taxonomy): domain Eukaryota; kingdom Fungi; phylum Basidiomycota; class Agaricomycetes; order Boletales; family Boletaceae; genus Xanthoconium; species Xanthoconium purpureum. The sequence goes on from JBBPMA010000064.1 coordinate 52,781, forward strand.
GCTTGATATACCTGGTCTTGACATTCACAAAGACACTCTAACTGAGATTCTCCATACAATCCTTCTTGGGATTATTAAATACTATTGGAGTTGAACAGTGTTTATCTTGGACAAATCTCATTTGCTTGGAACCCTCCAAGTTCATTTGGATTTCCTTGCAAAGGATGGGTTAGGAGATGTAATATTTGGTGCTGATTATATTGTCCAGTACAAAAGGTTATTGGGCAACACTTCAAGAGCCTTGTCCAGGTCATGCTATACCAAATCTATGATCTTGTATCATGTACAATCTTGGATGGGTGGACTATTATTGGGTGGCTGGTTGTACTTCTCCACATGGAAATTGAGAATACAAAGACATATTTGATTTGTACTATCAATATCATGCCAACATGGATGCTACTGATTTCATATTATTGCAGCCAAATCTGTTATGTGTCATGAGGACTTTCTAACAATCTTGGCATAGTGTGCATCCAGCATTCTGATTTCAAAGGCAAAATTCCACTTTCTTCTTCATCTTCCCATGTATACCTGGCAATTTCGCCCTGCAATACTTTTATCCACTGAGTGCTTCAAGTCTTTCAATTACATTTTCCAGCTGTCAGCAATCTTCAGCAATTGCCAGGCTCCAAGCTGTGATACATGCCATACATTCACTTGACAAGATCATGTGAAACATATTGTTACCAGTGGCTTCTGGCTCGATCCAAATATCCAATGCTAGGTCCAATCAGGCATACAAGTCTGGACCTTCATGAATAACCATTCAAAGCAACAGAGATTGATGGGGAGACCAGATCTTTGAAAGAACCAGGCACAACTCATTCACCAATCCAAGTTGTGAATGGGAAGAGTGAAGTTATTCCTCTAGTTGAATGGCAGATGACTAAGGCAGGTAAACTCTCTTAATTGGATGTACATCATATCCAAGCAACTAAGCTATTTTAATTTGTTGATTCTGTTATAACCACAGATGGTAACAAAGTTCATCCAGGAGGCTAATATGCTGTGTCTCACATTGTAGTCAGTTAGTTTGAAATCCTCCCCAACCTACATCCTTGCCTACAGGTTCCATGTTTCAGAAAAGCTTTACCTGAGCAAAGAGTCATTGTTATGCCAAATGTAGGTCAAATTGCCCTTTAACCTTTACCTTCCTGCAAGTATGCTTGGGGTCATTGTCTTGCTGAAAGATGATGTTAGAAGGATCAAGACCATAATACTGCAGGGTATTCAGCAGATCATCCTTCAAAATCTGAAGGTAAAGGTCTCCATTTATCCTACCATCAATCTTAGCAGCATATCCAACTTCCTGCCAAGTCATATATCTCCACACCATCACAGAACCTCCTTCAAACTTAACTGTTCCTTGCATCAGCCTGTCACTGAGCTCCTCACCTAGCTTTTTTCACACCCATTTGTGCCCATCTGACCCTAGATGATTGATTTTGGTCTCATTAGACCATATCACCTTCTTCCAATCCTCCACAGTCCAGTCCTTGTAAGCATAGGCAAAGTTCAAGTGAGCCTTGCAATGTTTAGCAGAGAGTAGAGGGCATTTGGACTTGACTACAGCCTTCATTCCAGTCTTTTTAAAGTGGTTGCAAATGGTATTAGGGTGGAGAAGCTGCTTGATGATGTTGGAGAGCTCCTTGGTCAACTGGACAGCATTCTCTGCTGTATGAATAGAGATGAGATGAATAGCATAATAAATATTGGCAGGGGAAAGCTTGAATGGATGACCACCAACAGACTTGTGAAGGGTAGAACACTCCTTGGAATGAAGTCTAGAGATGGCAGCAATGCTAACACCTGTACTAGATGCAATAGAGTGAATAGAATGTCCAGCATCAAGCTAAGAAAGGTATGCTTTTGGGCAGCAGAAAGAGATTGCATAATGGTAGTGGTTGAGAGTACAGAGGCATGGAAATGGTTTCAAACTCAGACACAATGTTTACATGTATATCTTTGTTTGTAGCACCAAACAACAACAATTATTCCCTTATTTGACTAAGATTCTATATTTTATATTGAAAGTCCAAAAACTGTTACAATGGTGTTAGTGTGTTAGAATGAGTATATCTTTGTAACCCCTGGATCACATTGCATGATTTTTGACTCTGTTTGTAGCTATTTGCAGGTACTACCTTTCATGTCACTATATCTAAGCAAAATTCCCACAGGTGATTGTAGTGCACTTTGTGCACTACATTATGGTTAGTTATTGGAACAGTTTTTGGAGTCACTATAGAAGCATCAGTGGCTGAAATGCTATGAAACTCAGTATGGATGGAGATAACTGAAATGGAGAGGGACCAGAGTTAGTATTTCAAAGTCCAGTTGCTGGACCAGTAAAAGATCAGCAATAGAACTGGACAGCAACTGATTACAACCAAACCACAATTGCCAGTCCAGTTGCCTCATCCAAGTGCAGGTTCAAAAACTGGTTGCCTTAGTGTAGGTGTCAATTTTATTGTTAGTAATATGAGCTACAAAATAGTACAGGAATAGTGCTAACATACAAACAGTCATCAATGCTGTCCTTATTATTATATTGTTAACATTGTTGTTATACAGTGGAAAAAATGGGATGTGTTTTTCAATTATAAGAATATTGGAATGATGCAAGAGCAATCCAATTGGAAATGATAAAAAGGGTGACAATGAGCAGGTAAATGATGAAATAGATGGTGAGAATCATGCACAGGTAGGTACTTCATGTAGAAACACTGCTTTCTGTGAGGGAATAAGGGAGAGGAGCTTTAGATCATGGGAATTCTTATATTCCTGCAGAATTGCTAAGGCATGTTGGAGGTTAGATTTAGATTCCTAGGTATTTTCTGAGCAGGAATATCCTTTCCACACTGTCAAGTACTGATAGTGTCCCAATGTTTCATGATATAAAACAATTCATTCCACTTTGTATTCTTCTTTAGCATTTGTTAGATCAGGTGGAGGTTTCAAGAAGTTTGGGCCATATGTAGCAGTTTTCTTGTAAAAAGATAGAAGTGAGGCATGGAAGATATTATGGATTTTCCATGTGGAAGGTAGGCAGAGGTGATAAGTAAGTGAGGACAGGATCTGAGTGATTTCAAAAGATCCATGACATCTAAAAGCCAATTTTATAAAGGGATATTTGAGGCATAGGTTAGTGGCTTCCAACCAAACCTTATCTCTGACTTTCCAAGGGGTGAAGTTCCATATATTTCATTCCTTCATAATCTGATAGGCTATTTTATATGCAGCTAAAGCCTTTTTTTGGGCTTCTTCCAGGGCTGATAAGCAGTTTTCCAGGGCCAAAATGAAGATCTTTCCAAAAGGTGGATACATGTGAGGTTTGTGGCCAAGAAGAAGGGACAATGGAAAGACTTTGGTAGAGCTGTGGGGGATAGAGTTGCGGTGCAACTCTACAGTGGAATGAAAGTCTATTCATTTCTGAGGATTGTTAGTGCAGAAGATCCAAAGATATGTCTCAACTTCCTAATTGGT
>JBBPMA010000065.1:8918-58627 GCA_038090075.1 Xanthoconium purpureum
CAGAGTCAAGCAGCGTCTTCCAAGACTCCAGTCATGCTACTGTGACAAAATTTGCATGGTGCGCAACGAGTTCAGGAATGGAGGACATGGAGGCTGGCACTGATCTTGCAGGTGAGTTGTGGCTACTTGTTGATCAGGGTAATGGGCCCAACTTGCAGGTGTTCGAGTCGTCATGGTCATAATGATGGATCATATTAGCGCTTAGGATGCAGAAACATAGACTGTGATGTGGAACAGCAAAATTATATGTACAATGCAAAAGCGGAAAGCAAGAAAGCGAGGGAATACGTAGAACGGAATGCGTGGGTGAGCATGTAGAAGCTAGCATTGCCGGCGTGAGAAGGCCTGAGGGATATCGGCTTTTTGAATACGATTCTGAACAGAATCTGCGTACAATTACACACACTAAGTAATACTGTTATAACGCTAGGGATGGAAACGTAAAGACAAACACTCTCGGGTGACGGTCAGGGCCGTCAAACCAGTAGTGGGTCCGTGGTGGCATCGGTCCTGCTAGTACTTAATACCTGTATCTGAATCCCATCCCAAGCCTGGGAGTACAGCTCTGCCCAGGGACACGTCTTTGGACTTCGATGGAGAGCTTTCCATCTTGTGCAAAACGGGCGCGGACCGTTGACATGTCGACATCGCCAGCTGTAAAACGTATTTGCCATTCATAGTGGCCTGGAAGTGGGTCAATGAACAGAAGCATCAATCAAGTAAAACTCTTGACTCACAATCATGTTCCATGTGCCAAGCGTCCGCAACAACGTCCAGCCTATCGCCTTTCTTGGCTGCCACTGTAACCATCTCTGGCTGGATAACACGTGGGAGGGTGACAGAGAGAGTGTGGCTCGCCGTCGTACTTTGGACAAGCATGGGGGGGCAGGAGTCTGGTGGAGGCGAGCGTCTCGAGCGATCCGCAGGTGACGGTGAGAGCAAGCTGGTGGTGGTGCTACCTGTGGATTCGACGCTGCAGGTCGAAGTGACGCTGCATGCCGAGCTAGTGCTGCTAGACGACGGATTGGTGGAAGCGATCGATGGGCAAGGGGACGCACAGGCGAAACGACTTTTATCCCATTTCGATTCGCTGGACCTGATGCGCTGGTTCCTGGACGAAGAACGCGAAGAGCGCCTGCTGAGAGAGCTGTTTGGCACATCAAGGGTAGACATTGCGGCTGGAATGTCACTAGTGGGTCCTTGGGAGGGTGCGCTGGAGTCTAGAGTAGCCTCGGCTTTAAGTAGCGAGTCGAGGGCGCTGTGTGAAAAGGATGACGTCGGAAAGGTAGCAGACATCGACGAGAGCGCTGGTTCGAAAGGCTCGTTATGTAGTTTACGTCTGGACAAATCGCCACGGGAAGAATGCGGAGTTTCCGCATTGTAGGATAAAAGTGAGTTGACCTGGCAATTCAGGTTGTTTTGGCCTGCGGTGCGAGGAGAGAAAAGACTGATGCTACGACCGCGAGGTGATTCTGACATGAATTTGACGACCACAAACGCAGATACCGAGGCGTGAAATGAAAGAATGTGGTTTTTAGTGTCGCTGGAGTACTGGGATATGTTGTGGCGACTCACCACACGCGTTTTGATTGGCCGCCTGCCATGTCGGAGAAGCAAGGTGGAGCTCGGTGTTTGTGAGGCAGGCAAACGTGTGTGCCTTGCGGGAGCCATGAGGAGTCTGTTTGCACCGGAAAGGAGACGTGCGAGGCGAACAGTGTGTCCTGCTAGCGGAATTATAGTAGTCGCCATTTGTTGTAGAGTGATTGATCCGACCAAAGACGGGTGGGACGTTCGTGTTTATGCGCAACGACATCGCTCAGCTATTCCAGGGGACTCTGCATCAAGGGTCGCAGAGGTCGCGCATATTATAGAGCTACAATGGTCCCCGGTCACGTTTCGAATACGTCCTGTTCGGGTAGTATCTGGAGTATCTGAATCTGTCCAGATTCGTACAGCCCAAATTGACATGAAAGGTTGATGGAAGATACAGTTGCCTATCACGTAGAAGTGGGTGCCAGCCTGGGGCGATCACTGGCATCACGGGAGTTGTCGTATGTCACTCCTGCGAACAATGGCTTGCAAAATGCGAGCGGTGACGAAAGTATGATGTAGGCGGGCTCTCATGCCAGAGACACGTTGTCGCGATTGGTGGTCTTACGCAAAATTGACCACCAACGCCGTGACATATGAGCTCACTAAATGAGTTTCAAATATGTGTGAGACGGATCCGAGGGTTTTGGTGCAAACCTATGAATCAAACTCATCTACTACCTCTCGTTCGTCACCAGTCGACCATTTGTGAGTCGTACAACCGTTGAAAAAGCCGAGTTTGGCTCGAATTGTGAAGGTAGATCGCAGTATGACCTCTTCCCAGACGGCCGCTTGCACTGGTTCACCGTTGAATTGGAAATGTGAGTCGATCGGCAGCAAGCCAAGGTATTCTTGTATCTTCTTGTTCTATTTGCATCATTCGGACTGGAAATGTCGTTTGGACACGTCGACCTGTCGGAATCCTCATGTGCAAACGATGGTCACTGAATGGTTGCATGTCGGGTGCGCTGACTCACTTTTCTCCTTGGAATTGTGCCCTGCGGCTGCGTTCAATGTCGCTGGAGTTGTAAAGTCGACATGTGGTGGAGGGAAAGAAGAACTTCACCGTGTCAAATGTGCGTGTTCCTCGCTGTGGCATGGCCGAACCGCGCAGCAGCCGATCAGCCCGAAAATACTCTGCGTACAGGAGCAAAATCCACTCAACAACTCGAGGATCCATGCATACCCTCCCCTATGTATGCAGACAGCTGACGTCCATGGTGTTTCCGGACCATGATGGCACTTTACATACATAGTATGTCATTGAATCTTCCTACTTAAGCTGACCAGCACATGTAGACCGTCAAAAACCCGATTGTAGATCTCCGAGCGTCTACTATGACGGCAGCACAGTCCAGTGGTGAAGGGAACGCCGCGAGCCCACGCCAACTCAGGGTAGCATTGCCAAATGGAAGTGATTCCCCCGAACGGGCGGATCCTACTGGACTGCGTACCTTGCATTGTTCGGATCCCTCCGTATTCATGCGTGTCTTCGGAGCACCATGCGAGACACAAGTTGAAGACTGCCGGTCTCCATGGTGGATCCAAATTTTTGTCACATCGGGGACTCGGGTCGTCACTCTGCTTGAGTCTTCCGTGTCGTGTGTCGTCCCAAGTCGTCATCCGATGATCAATCCGAGCCCCTAGACGCTTCCGATCTCGTACATTGGCTTGTGAGTGGAGTCGTAACCCACTGACCATCGGGTAAATTACCAACTCACCCGCAGTTTATCGCATTGCCATTGCCATTGTACCTAAAGTCCACGCTCACCTGATCGTTATCCGCGGCAAGATAGCTATGCTCCACAGCGGCTGTATACATTCACGTCGTTAGAGAACTTCGCTGATCTGATTTTACCACTGAACCCTGCGCAACCGTTGTGGGTCCCTGTCTAACCTCCAGCTTTCACATCCACATTGCCCTTCCCACTGTTGTCTTGTATACAGTGATCGATGTTGTTGAGATATGCACCAGAAATTTGCGAGAAGCGAGAAAGAGCGATTTGGTTGAGCATACCCAGTTATCTTTGTCCCTATGTTTGTCAGTATGTGCAAGAGTCTCCAACCGGGACCGTGTTCTTCATCAACGTGTCCAGCTTCCCTCGTACCAATGGCTATGATTATCGAGCAATTTCAAACTCGAAGTGATTACACTTTCATGCAGCAATGATCGCTGAAGAGATAATGAAATTGTACAAAGAAAGACATAACTAGAGAGAACATAACTAGTAAGTAGGTTTAAACTTGGAACGAAAGATGTACCGCCAACTTGGAAACAATAGCGTTTCACCACAAGCAAGGCCGCTAATATTAGAGAAGGCGGGCATGCCGAAATAAATCGCGGATCAGTAAATACGAGCAAAGTGGAAAGCCCGTTTCACATCATGTCAAGTCAATGACCTCACCAGTGGGAACAACTTTCTTCTCTCGTTTAATCCTCTTGGCAGGTTGAGCGTCGCTCTCGCGGCTTGGATTTGACCTCTTTGAAGAGGAACACGCCGTCCTCTTTTGATGGGTGTTGTCGATAGCCTCGTTGATCGGTTCTCGCTTGACGTCTGAACCGTCATCCCTAGTCAAGTCAAGCACTTCTTCGACAGCACCCGCCGCCTCTTTCTTCACTGGCGGTTTGGGAATTATGCCATTGGCTTGCAAGAGACCTGTAGGCGATGTTAAGTTCTGTTTCCCGTGTAGAAATAAAGATACAGACCAGAATCTCTGTATTTGAAGATGAACGTAGTGAGCGGGGTGTTGCCATCCAGATACCTCACTCGGCAAGTATACTGTGATGCCGTCTTCACTTCCTGGCCATATCTAAAGATTTGTTGTGTTAATGCCGCTGACAGAAAAATGCAAGCGACGCACGAGACGCAGTGGGTGACAGCTTTCTTTGAGCGCTCGTGAACCTTGCTATGGCCGGAAACGTTTGTGCCAGACTCAAATAAGCTTGATTCCAGATACTGCACTCTGAATAAACTAATCCGTATTTCGCCCAAGTGTGTTGACGGTTGATTCAAGTACTCGTCTTCATCTACTGACGTATAAGCGCAAATACGGATTACATGTGGCGGGATAAATACCAGTAAGCTCTAGCTTCGAAAACACGAAAGGACGTGAGGATGTTACGGACGATACTTGTCCGTTTTGAATTACTGTGCGGTCGTTCGGAAAAGCCCCGATCCAGGTTGGGGGCCGAAGGACTTTGCCTCTGATGGACGACCCATCGAGTTCGAGAGAGGAGCCCAGCCAGTGCTCCCTGAAAGGCGCATTGTCCCTGAATACGACAGAAAAGCTCTAGGGTTTGCTGGGGGTAAGGAATACGACACATGGACCTCGATTAGCTTCCCTACCTTGCCAGCTTGTGTTGGAATCCAGCAAGTAACCTGGTTCCGATCGAGATCCTCCTCGACGCCGTACTGCTCGAGCTCCTTTCCGTCGACCTCGACCCACGCAGAGATATCGTAGAGCGACAACATGCTGGACGAGTGAGGTGGGTTAGGAGGAGCAGGCGAGGTCAATGTCACCCTGTCACGTGGTAACACCGTAACAGGGCTCAAGCTTATGAACACAGTCAGCAACGTCGTTCTGAGAGCGTTCGCTACAGTCGCTCGTCCACGCATGACTTCGACCGCCATTTCGAAAGCCGCACCAGAGCGCTTCAAGGAACTTTCCGAATCTCTGTCAGAGACACAGGACCGTGTGCGCCAGGCTTCATCTCCTTCCTCGAATCCGACCCTCGTCGCGGTGTCAAAATATAAGCCTGCCTCCGATATCCTCGCATGCTATGAATGGGGACAGCGTGATTTTGGGGAGAATTATGTAAATGAATTGGAAGAGAAGGCCCAGCAGGTGCGATCGGCGCTCTACTAGCAGTGGTTTGATCTCATTTGATTGTGTAGCTCCCAGATGATATCCGATGGCACTTTATCGGCACCTTGCAGTCCAACAAGTCAAAGACTCTAGCAAGTACGTACTATGGTCTTATATGATGTATTCATACTCGATCCTACTTGAACACCAGTGATATCCAACCTCTACGCCGTCCAGACCATAACCTCCGCAAAGGCGGCTAACGCTTTAAACAAATCACTGCCTGCTGAAAGGACTACGCCAATTAATGTCATGCTGCAGGTCAATACGTCGGGGGAAGGGGCAAAGTCGGGGCTTTCTGCCATTGCATCGGCAGAGTCTGCATCGAGGTCCGAGCTCGTACACCTTGCGCAGCATATCGTTACGGGCTGTCCAAGGCTGCATCTGCATGGACTCATGACCATTGGCTCGCTCACAGAATCTCTTGCCTCAGATGAGCGGCCGAATGAAGACTTTGAGACTCTGAAGCGCACACGAGATGTCCTGGAGCAAGTTTTGCGACAGGATCCAACATCGAGCGGCAAATGGGGCGTTGATGGGAAGCTTCTGCTGAGTATGGGTATGTCGAGCGACTTTGAGGCTGCGTTGAAGAGCGGAAGTGATGTTGTGAGGGTTGGCACGGGTATCTTTGGTGCTCGCCCGCCAAAATAGACGTGATGTGACATAACGTGACACTAATTTAACGCGACGCGTCTTCGTTGATCGCAGAGTAGAGGTGGGACTTGAATATTCAAACTCCGCCCCCATCTTTCAACTCTGCCGCTCACCGTCGCCGCCGACGCCGACGCCGGGTCCGACGACGCGCTCCAAGATTCGATTCGAATCGCGCACAGACCACCCGATTGATGAACTCAACCGATGAACGGGACACGAACACACACGACTGGAGGACTCCAAGACCCAATGGCACCCGTTGACCCTAAACCAGGCGTGAAACGGAAACTACCAGACGACTCAAACCCTTTGCTAGCGGCAGCGACAAAGAGAATGAAGAAAGAGGTAAGCGTACTACACGACTTTCGCGGTATACTCATCATCAAGAACGCTACAGGCGAACTCGGGCGCACCCAAACGGAAACGTGAGTAACTTTCCTCGGCTGTCGCGTGAAGTACTGATACCTTGCATCCAGACATCGGGGAAGAGCAGCCGGGGGGTCTTATCATCATTCGTGCACCCGTACAACGCGCCATATCGCCTCCTAATCGTCCTTCGTCGCAACCCCTGCCCACGACAACCTCCCACCTCGCTTCCCAACCTCCACCTCCACCTCCCCATTCCCAACCACTACCTTCGACTTCCAATGGCATCGCACCTGGGCCGTCAAAACATCCATCAAAGAAGTTCAAGGCGGATTCCTCTCGTGCTCCAACAAGTGCCAAACCGCGTGATGTGCTTGCCACCACGCGTGAAGAACCAGAGTTAGATGAAGATATACGTCAAATGGAGTCTGAAACAGATCATCTACGCAGTCGATCACGAGCAAAGGAAGCAGCACATCCGTCTTTCCAACTCCCTTCTACAGCGACTACCCCTTCAAAGCGACACCCCCATGATGCCATACAACCACTCCCCGAAAGCGAAACCCCTCAGATCGAGCGCAACAAACTGATGCGTGAAGGTCCTTCCGTTCCCCGCACACCACAGACACCCTCCCACTCCCGACGAGCTTCGATGAGCATGCGTGGCAAGCGAATAAGTACGAGCTTCGAGAATACTGGCGTTATTTGTGCGTCTCTCTCCAGTATATTTTGTCCGTCTTGTATCACAATTTCCCTTTCTCGTTGACCCTAATTGTTCTTCTGGATAGCTCAACCCCACGCATCTGTTAACGACTCAAGTTTTTACAAGCACATTGACTGCGATCTCCCCGAACCACAGCGCGCACGCCAACTCCTCGTATGGTCAGCCGCACGCGCCGTCTCGCGATTGTCAGAACCATCTTCCTCCACGAAACCTTCGAAACCGCCGTCCAAATCGTCCTCGAGTCGTGGCAAGGACCCACCGCCGCTCGACGATCGACAGAAACAAATACTCAAGACTGTACAAGAAGACTTCATCCGAATGCTAGCTGAAAAGAAGATCGATACATCTGTATATGGTCACGGAGAGGATGGGAAAGCTGTGAAAGAGGGTGCTCTGAAACCCAACGAGCAGAACGTCAAGAACCGAGGGCGGGAGGTGACGTTCCAACAACACATAAATCGGTAAGTTGCTTGTTCCGTACAGTTTCTTTCCCGACCCGAATGCATGTTCAATTGTTTTAAGAGCACAAGCCGAGTCAGAGGCTTGGTCACGAGTCGATCAATTTTACCACCAGTACGAGGTCAGCTCCATGGCCGATCTTGCAAAACGACGTCAGGCTCTCAGACCGCCTTCGTCTGCGAAGGCGAAAGGCAAACAACGAGCCACTTCGCAAGAGCCGCAAGATGACTGGTCGTGGCTCGTTCCTCGTGCTGAGGATCTTTCTGATGGGTTCAGAGATCAAGTTGACATCGAACTGATCAAGCAAGTCATGTTCACTGAGCCTCGTCCCGAGACTGAGTTCCAAGGATCATTGGATCAGGCAATAGGAGAATTACAATACAAAGTGGACAATCTCTCCTCGTACGTTAACTCGGCGGTACAAGCGACTGACATAGCTGAAGCGGAACTTGATTATCGTTTCTCCCTTCTCTCGCTTGCGTTGTCAGCGCGATCACATTCCCTCCCACCGCCCTCGAGTTCACCATCGACGCTCGCTTCGTATCTTCCACCAACACACCGAGGACTCAGCCATCCGCCTGGGGAAAGTCCGAGGGACATTCTCCGTGCCCTGTCGCGGATAGACAAGGAACGGCCTCCAGGGAAGATTGGGGACGCTGCCCGAAAGGCAGTGAGGGAGGTGCAGCGCGTGCAGGTGGTAGGCTCTGGTGGCGTCGGAGAACGGCGAATAACAGAGTTGGGGCCGGGTCTTGGAGCAACGCCACGCAAAATTCCTGGGACGCCACGGCGAAGAGATCGATGAAAACGCCCTTCACGATTTCTCTCTTTCACTGTGACTTGGTGCCACACTGCCTCGACTCTGGCAGTTCACCGGTGTGCTGCAGCCACGATGTATTTCTGATTACACTTGTCTATCGACCTATCTTATTCATTTTATTTCTGTTGCTTTGTCTCGAATCGCAATGCTATGGATGTTGTGCTCGGTTGGGTCACTGCAAACTGCGTGCCTCGGCGAAACCCCGTCAAACGGATCGCATTCCTTAGACTCAACCCTGCCTTCACATCTGTCACGTCATCGCGTTCACAGGGTCCGTTGATTTCACTCTCCAAACAATCGTGGGAGGCGATGCGATATCGAAACAATACGAAGACATTAAAGTTAATAGCCGCTGCGCACCTGTTATCCATGCCGCAGCACAATGAATCACTGCTCCGGGTGTGCTGGTGGCAGTCGATGAACGTTGGATAATATATTACCACAGTGGGGGGCCACACATACTCAAACAACACGCTGATTCCCGTCTGTCAGAGCCTGTTTTATGGACAGAGACCCTATGGAGTGCGTCTTGAAAGTCGAAAGTCGCCGTAAATGACAGATTACCATCGCGCACCAGTGGTTTAGTTTGGAGGTTCTCCAGTTCGGCAAGTTGAGGACGACCTCGGGGGTACCAACCGCGTGTCGAAGTTCCATTGCAGTCTTCAACACCGTAGTTCTTGCTTCTCGCATGTCTCTTTGCGACCTGTAGTCTCTCTCCAGTCATTACAGGCGGTACATGTCCAAGCGTACTGGTGTACCCTACGGCTTGGCCTTGTAAGGTTGAAAAATCACACATTCCGCGTAAGTCCTGGTTCTCGTGTCCCACTTGACGCGACCCAGCAGGCCTTGAAGTATGCAGGTCACCGCGGTGAGCGAGTAACCGGCAAGGTCTGTGTTCCACAATCATGGCGTTGCGCCTGAAAGAAAAGGATGATCAAGCTTATTATCTTGTGGACGAGGTTGTCAGTGATACTGTACCATTTCAATTGATTCGTCGGCCCCTGTGACGCGTGACACGGCCGACCAAATTTTTGGTTCGGGCAGTCAGATTGGTTCGGCGTCAGGGCCTGTGACGCGTTACAAGGGGGAAATTTCGTCTCGTCAAATCCCCGTGTGACGCGTGACAGACGAATCGATTGAAATGGTACAATTCTGTGTTTTGGAATGAAATGACGTCTGGCCTCCTTGGGCAGACCCCGTGCCTTTCCATGGGTTCAAATCCCCCTTCGGTACCCTTTTTTTCTCGTTCTCGATGACTGTTCTGAGTGCTGTCCGTTTCCTCGCGACAAGCTGACGGCCTATCCCATTCATATATCAGGCCTATTTAAGCTAGTGGATCACATTCGACGGAGGTCATTTCCGAGGTTCGTAAGAGGTATTCACCATACCGTAGCCACCATGGGAACGACCAAGACAGATATACCTTCCTCCCCGTCGCACGTTCTTGGGGGCCGCGGAAATGGATTCATCGTAAGTCAGGACACCGTCCAACAGGGCAAAACTGGAATCTTCTCAGGAGTGGCACCGATACCTGGCGCCGTCCCCATGTACCTGATGCTCTCGATGTATATAAGCCGCTACCGACCACCGTTACATCCATCCCTCCACCCCCAAGATAGGTAGTACTGTACTGCATCAGCAGTACTTCATCACTGAAAGTGACATTTCGTACTTGCCAAGGTGGACACTGAGTAGAGCAGTCGAGTTCAACGTTGTAACTTCATTGAAACAATGCGCTGAACTCTGAATGCATCCGCCAAAGCCCGTTTTCCTGTCAAAGCTACGAGAAGTTGTACATAGGTGTCGTGCGACGTAGCAAGTTGAAGCTGAAAATCATACCGTGAATGACATATAGTACATCAATATTTAGAGGTTGTCCAGTGCGTTAGGACATCGTAGAAGCCGCCAACCGCTTTTCGAGTTCTTCTGTTGCAGTCTTCAATGCCTCTGTCCTCGCCTTCTCACATGTCTCCTTGAATTCCGTCGTTTCCCTCCAGCCTCTCCAAGCGGTTTTTTCTAACATGCCCCACCACTCGCTTCCGTACGGATGTCCTGGCGCACCCGCATAACCCCAGGGCTTGGCCGTGTAAGGTTGTACGTAGGGATTCAACACAACTTCCACCGGCGGATGAACAGGTCCCGTGAAATGGACGATTGCGGGGTTCTCCATCTCCGTCAAATAAAGCCTCTCTCTATCCGCAGAGGTAAACTCTGCGTACGTCCCGAGTCCTTGTGCGTTCCACCCCGGGTTCAGCGCGACCCAATCAGTCTTGAAGTGCATGTTGAGCGCATCCTGGTCACGGAATTTGGAATGTGCCATCTCACGACAGCGTCCTTCGAGGTCTGCGAGCGTCGAGCGAGATCGAGCGAGATCGACGAGGAGTACGCCTGCGTTGAAGTACTCCCCTCGCGAGACGCCCGAGTGTCCCATCGGGTGTCCTACGTCAGGCGCCGCGGCGAGAGAGCGACCGCCGAGGTCGGTGTTCCACAACTCCTTCAAGTCCTTGCGCACTAGAATGTCTGCATCCAAGTAAAGGACACGCTGAGCAGGCAAGCATCTCATCATATCGATCTTGGCCCACATAGCGCCCATGTCAAGGGTTAAGGAATTTGGAGGTAACGCTATAAAGAGGAGTGTGACGTTTGAGCGCATAGGCAAAGACGCTTCTATCTTGCTCTTGTCTTCGGCAAGGAGACCACAGTCGACGATGTAGAGCGTGACGCGCCCCTGAACGTGCTCAACGACACTGCGGAGGGTCACCGCCGCTGCCATGGCATACGCCGAGTTGACAGTAAGTGCGATGTTGATTCCGTATTCAAAAGCGCCATATAGCTGTCCATCTCTCCCCGGTTCAAGAAGAAAGCCAATGCGCATGGGAATTTTTTTCTGAAGTACCATCTGGTATTGTTCGAGGTTCGTCGACAGGCGTTCGTACTCTCCTTTATGAACCGCAAGAAAGGCGTCGATGCCGCATCGAGGGTGGTATGGGCTGTCAAGAGGCTGTTCAGGCCAGTTGTAATCGTCAAAGATGAAGATGCAGCCAGGTCGCGCTAGCCGCCATGCCAACTCTGCATCGAGGAGCGTATCGTCTGAGCGATGGGACCCGTCGATATAAATCCAGTCAAACCCAGCTTCGTGATCCTTGTTCATCTCCTCCCGCAACAAGGTGCACAAAGCTGGGACGCTGAATTGCGGGAGCACACGAGCAGGACAACCCGTGAGCGCGAGGTTGTGGGTGAGTTTGCGGTACCGCTCTCGTCCCTCCGCTGTTCCCATGAGATCGAAGTGGTCGATGCAGACTAGTTCGCCGCTTTTAGCGCAGAGGGTAGTCAGGAGGAATACTGCCGAACGCCCCTCCCAGGATCCAATCTCCAGCACGCGAGGCGCTTTGGACAAGACGAGGGGGAAAAAGCTTTGCCACACGGGTTTGTTGAAGGAGAACCAATCTTGAGTGGAGGTGAATTCATATAAGTTGATAGTCGCATTTGCGTCAAGAGCGCTCATTGTTGCTGCAGAAGATCGTTAAAACAGCAAGCCCAGTATGATCAGTATAGGGAGCATTACCGGGTTATGAGGGAATATCGAGTGGGGAATGGAGTGAGGTGGTGCAAGACGGTCTCTCTATTACCCAAGTGGTTGAGCGTTGCCTTTGAAATGCTGTAGACATCTGACCTTCGTTGGATCAGGTTGTTTTATGGGCGTTAACCCCCGTCTCCTTATATCATGACACCCCACGATGCTGACCAAAGTAGACAGGTAAAGGAGTCGAGAACAAGCTACGCGCATCTCTAACCCCCTTCTTCCTCTCAGCGACGTTCTCGCTCGTTCTTGGTGAGGGTCATTCTGAATGTCGTTCATTTTCTTGAGACGGGCTGACGGCTATCTTTTTCAGTCATAAGAGCAAAGCCACTGAATAACATTCGACGTAAGTGCTTTCACGTTCCTGAAATCCGTGAAACATATTCACCGTACAGGAGTCACCAGGGAAATGACCAAGGCAGGAAATCGCCTGAACCTCGCCTTATCCCCCATGGACCCTCATCGTAAATTCCTGGTGACGGGAGGAAATGGATTCATCGTAAGCCAGGACGCTACGCCACCAAGGCATTGGAAATTGAAATGTTTTTCGAGGGGTCGCACGTCGCTAAGGCCCTATTCGAGCAAGGTGCCTTTGTCCGGGTAGCAGATATTGTACCGTTCTCGGCCTTTGAGGAAACCGTCTGTCACGAGACGCTCGTCGGAAACCTCTGCGACGAGCACTTTTGTGATCGCGCCGTCAAGGGCGTCGACACCGTCCTCCACTTTGCTGCTACCATGGGAGGTATGGGGACCATCCACGAGGGCAACGATCTCATCATCTACCAGACCAACTCGTGCATGACAACCAACGTCTTGGCTGCATCTATTCACGCTAAAGTGCGCGTCTTCTTCTACGCCTCCTCGGCGTGCGTCTACCCAGCACACAAGCAAGAGAATTCTGACGTCGATGTGTCACTCGAGGAAGGGAACGTCTGGGAAGGGGGAACACCCGAACCGCAGGGACACTATGGCCTCGAAAAGCTCGTCTCCGAGCTCCTCGTCCAACACAGTGCGCACAGCATACACGTCCGAATCGCGCGTTTCCATAACGTGTTTGGTCCACGCGGTGCATGGAACAATGGTCGTGAGAAAGCCCCCGCCGCGTTCTTGCGCAAAGCGTTGGCGATCCGCTTGGCAGAGAGAGGCACACAAGCGTTCGAGATCTGGGGGGATGGCAGACAGCGCCGCAGTTTCTTGTTCATTAGCGACTGTGTGAACGCTATAGTGGCACTCCTGGCGTCCACCTATGAGAGACCCGTCAATATAGGTTCCGATCGTGCCGTCACGATCAACAATCTTGCAGATATAGCTGTCAGGTGGGCAGGGCTCGAACCAGGTTTGGATGTCGTGTTCCAATCTGATAACGGTGTCAAAACGGTCGGGGTTCGCGCAAGAAATTCCAATAACCTCCTCGCTAAGAGGGTCCTCTCCGGGTGGGTTCCACAAGTGTCCCTCGAAGACGGAATGGCGCAGACGGGGGAGTGGATCCAGGGTGAGATGAAGAAGATCGTAGATGGTATGGATCAGGAAGAACGCATTTCAACGCTGCAGAGCATGCGTCATAGCAAGATCATCGACCTGGCAGACGGGGACATCAGGGTCGCCATTCTCCTCCCCATCACTTCCCGCGGCTCAGATCCTCCCCACAAATGCCTATCTCTCCTCGAAACCTTTGCGGAATCGCTAGCGCGCACGACCTGGCGGGACACGCATCAAGTTGGTGACCAACGGTTCGTGGTCAAGGTCTATCTTGCGATCGACCACGATGACCCTCTGCTCTTGCGACGGGACGACAAGACGGACAAGAACATCGCAGAGGCTGTCCTGGCATCGCAAAATATCTGCGATGTGAAGATCCAGATCTGTAATCACCCTGCTGGACATGTTTGCGCGATCTGGCGACAGATCGCCAAGAGAGCTTGGGAAGACAGATGCGACTACTTTGTCCTGATGGGAGACGATGTCATCCTGAAGGATGAAGGGTGGATGAAGGATGCCCACGCAGAATTTGTGGAGATAGCTCGTCGCACTGGTGCTCCCCACGGGTTTGCATGCGTGGCGTTCACAGATACCAGTTTCCCGGGGATGCCGACTTTCCCTATCGTCCACCGCACCCATCTAAATATCTTTGAAGGAGACGTCATTCCCGAATTCTTCATCAACCAAGATGGCGACCCCTTCCTGTACCAGCTCTACCGTCGTTGGGACTGCTCGAGGATGTTTGCCGCGAGACTCTCGAACGGGATCGGGGGCAACCAGCCAGCGCGATACCGTCAACAACATGCCAAAGGATGGACGTTTGGCCCCTTGGACAAAGCGACAGCTACCACTGACGAGTGGCTGCTGAGGCATTGTCCAGCAGTCTCCCGTAAACTCACACTCGACGTCGTCATACCCAGTTTCCGGGTTCAACTGCAGTTCCTGGAACCCATGCTCAACCTGAAACCATCTCTGACATGCACCACAATGTTCATCATCATCATTGATGATCCGCATTCACCTGCTCGGGTCGAGCTCGAGACTAGATTTGCTTCGCGGCCAGATGTTCGCATCCGCGCTAATGAAGAGAATCTTGGTGCGTCGGCTTCGCGTAATCGAGGGATGGCGGAATCTGCTGCAGAGTGGATCATCTTTTTGGACGACGACGTCATCCCACAACCAGATCTCCTTGTCGCGGCAGAGAAAGTCATCCGTGCAAACCCCAAGGCAGTCGGCTTCATCGGAAATGCACAGTTCCCTCCAGCCAACTCGATTTCTACAACCGCCGTGCATTTGGCAGGCGTCACATACTTTTGGGACATTGCCAAGAAGATGCCTGGCGAAACCGACATGCCGTGGGGTGTGACGGCGAACCTTATTGCGCGTCGCAACGACGATGGCGTGGAGTTTGATTCACGGTTCCCTAAAACAGGAGGGGGAGAGGACATTGACTTTTGTCGAAGGAAGAGGGATTTGTGGTTTCCCGGGACCCAGCAGGGATTCCATCCTGCCCCAGATGTTATTGTCACCCATCCTTGGTGGAACGAAGGAAAGCGGTCGTACCGTCGCTTCTACATGTGGTCCAAAGGCGACGGCCCTCTCGTCAAATTGTACCCTGATCTGAGCTACATCGATCACGCACCGAACAGCGGCGAGCTATTTCTAATCAGCTGCGTCCTGGCATGCATCGGGGTGCCGTTGTTACTTCTGACAGGCATCACGTACCCCTCCGTTTTTGCGCTCCATCTCGCGGCCACAACCGTTGTCGGTAACGTCGTTCACGACATGTATCGCCACCTTTGTCGTGATGTCCACCGGGCGGCAACCATCAATTCGACGCTTGCTGGTCCAAAGTGGGTCGTCGCTGTCGCGGAAAGCTCGTTGATTAGGATGGTCAGTGAGTGGGGACGTGTGGTTGGCATTCTTGAGCGTGGGGAGATACGGTGTCTGGGACATAGATTCGACTGGTTTACGAACAGGTGGGGTGACGGGCCTAGAAATGAAGAACGGATGAATTCCAGGCAAAGACTGGCGGTTATCATCATCTTACTGGCAGTCACGCTCCAGGGCTTTCAATACTAACTGTTTCTTTGGGTACGCTGTATACGATCTCTTATTCTTGGGTAGCTTCCGTGTGCGACTGTTTTTTTGTCTTGGATCTGTATTACCAGAGGGTCATAGAGCTGCATCAGGGGTGAATTATAGTCTTGAAAAACTGCCACGAGGAAGCTGCCGAGTCGATGCTGACAAGACGAAGCACTGCATGAGAGAAAACCAATGAGTGCAGACACTGGCGTTGTTTCGATGAGGCTTGCTATTCATCAAATTCTCACGTGATGACCGAACTTTTAGGGCCTCATTACAACGCTTGGTAGTAACTTCACAAAGGATTCAACTCGGATTGCCAAAGGCTCATCCAGAACACGATGTTCTGTGCCCGTTCCGTATTTCGATGCTTCAAATGGGTGGAACGCATGGGCGACCGAGTCACCGGCGCAGCAGGACCCTACTTTGTAGGACTCGCCGTCGTTCTTATATCTCTAGGAACTCTCAGCTTTTGTGAGTACATGCACTCTCGAATGCTTCTCGTGCTTGATATCTTTCATCCAGTCACCGTCGTGCAGCCGAGCTTGGCACTTCCTTGGTTGTCGACTCCATTTTGCTTGCTCATTGCGGTCAACCTTTTCGCGCACTATTATTACGTCTGTACGATCCCCCCTGGGTTTATTGACGACCCCCCGCGGTACCCTGGGACCGGCTTTCTCTGGGCTTCTCCGCCGTCCCGGCAACGACTGTCGAGTCTAGAAATTATGAGCGCAAGCGTTTCACGATGTAAACGATGTGGGATCATGCGGCCAGAGGTGAGCTACAGTGTCTATCTTTGAATGTATGCGCATAGCGTGCTGACGTACACCGTACCGAGAGGGCACATCATTGCCGCATATGCAACAAATGCGTCCTAAAATATGACCACCACTGTCCTGTCGGTACCTGATCTCTTTCTCACTCTACCTTTGTGATGACCTTTGCTTATACAGTGTGAGTATCCTCGCCGCATTGTCAGACACCCAACATTTAGTGAAACTAGGGATAAACCAATGCGTGGGTCTTCACAATGAACGACATTTTATCCTTTTCATGTATGTTTTCGATCGTTGGTGTGACCATGCGGTGAACACTTTTTGTAGGGTATATCTCGTTATTGGAAGTTTCTTCTTCTCATTCCTGGGATTCCCTCAAGCCATGGACGCGCTCGGACTAAGATTTGTGGTTCGTTCCCCTTCCCAGTTTCTCTTCTGCTATCTCTGATTTTTGTCGACGCTCAGCCATGGATTCATACCATGCCCCAACTCGGTTTCATAATCTCCTATATACTCGCTGTCGTAATGTGCATCGCCGTCCTGATCATGTTGCTTTGGCACCTATGGGGAGTCGTACGTGGCGAAACTTCTGTCGAGGCGCAAGACCACGCTTTCTATCGTAAGAACGCAAAGGACAGGGGAGAGGTACGTGAATTTTTACTCCAACGACGCGTACGTACCTCATTGGTATTGACCCCACTCGAGACGTTTGTCAACTCTTATGACTTGGGGTACGTGGAATGATTTTGACATTGGGTTTCGCAACTAAAGTCGACAGAGTGCGCATGAATTTCGCCCTTTTCTTCAATATAGGGCCGAACGGATAGTATGTCGCCTCTTCTTTGACCAATCCTTGTTCACGCGAATCACGATTTGTAGCCCGATATATACGCTTTTCCTTCCGTTAAGAATCATGCCGTACACGGATGGGCATTCCTGGGCAAGATGCCAAGGACTTGAACGACATCTCGGTGTTCGGGAAGGGGAAGAACTGACAGACGAGGACGATGAAGAGATATAGTACAACATTAGGTGAGCAATTTTTCCTTTGCCAAATTACTCTTAGGATGAGGGATGCCGGGGCCATATGACTCTTTGGAAATTCTCATCAGGGGATTTCGGAAAGTGGTTTGAGTAAAATGTCCGGCTCTTGTTGACGCGTTGGCGCGTGTTTGTTCTGACATGGGATCGGTTGGTTTCTGATGCACATTGCTGACCTGAATTCATACCAGGATTGCAGAGTTGGATTATCTATATACATCTACCTGTAACCTACTGGGGCGATGTGTATGTGCTCGACAGGGCACACCGGACCATTTACGCAACACCTATTAATGCACTTCTAACTTGTCCAATCATGAAACACGAGATCTGGGAAAGACGCCCTGGGCACTCTAATTTCGCGAGCGTCGCTACGTAACTGTGAAGCGACGCTGTCCGATGAGAAAAAAGGGAGCAAACACGGCTTCTTTTTGAGATAAGAGTGGACTCGAGTGACGTCAAGACAAATGCACAACTTCCGAGTATTGATCCAGGGGTTGGACTCGATGTAGGCCGCCGCATTTGACGCCAAGGAACGGGCGGTGAGGTGAGCCCTGAGCACAGTTCTATGGCGGCGGCGTGGAATCATCATCGGACGGATCTTGCGGTGACATGCCATGACAACGTCTGGGGTGGTGGGCTTTGAGAGAGAAGCGGTGGGGTACTGTGAAGGTGGGAAGCGACTCGTAGGGTTATAAAAGGAGACGTGATAATATTATCGGCCTCATCCTCGCCATTCGCGTCCTCGTTGACCCTGATCTGACGGTCAAGACCTAGAGACGTTTCACCCCGCTTGTCGCTTCCCCGGTGGTAACGCTCCAATTTCCACGATCGCTCTTAACGACCTGAAATTTCGGCCGGAAATAAAAGGCCAACATAAATTCCGTACCCCTTGGTCCTCTTCCATTTCATTTATCGTGCCACACTTTGTGTCCGTCCATGGCTCCAACCCTCAACCACCCGCCCGGCCTCAGCTTCGTCGAGGACACAGAACATCGATCCGTCCACGCGGACGCCGCCACGTACTATGGCGGTGCAGAGTCTTTCTCCCGCTCGCGAACCTATAGCTATGTACGCATTGGTTCAACCACCTTCTGCTCGTCTGATGTGCCTCTGCAGTCACAAATCCACGGTTACAACCCAAGGCGAGCACCCACCTTTGAGGAGGACAACCACAAGCGTGCACGCAGAATGTCGCACGACGAGAAGAGCGTCACTGGCCCTCGCCGTTTCCTCATCGATGTCGAAGAAACCATCAGGGTCACCCTCGAGCAGGAAGACACAGACGGCGATTTCCAGATCAGCGTCACAGATGCCGGACCCAAGATGATGGCACTCGGAACCGCGACTAGCAATGGCTTCAAGACATTCGATATCCGAGTATGGTCTTCCGTTTCGGTCACAGCGCGTTTGATTAACTCTTATGTTTCAGGGAACCTATATGCTATCTAACCTCCTTCAAGAACTGGCGCTGGCACGGGACCACAACCGAAAGCGCATTGTTCTTGACGAAGCGCGCTTGACGGAAAACCCTGTCGATCGTCTCTCTCGCATGATTAAAAACTCGTTCTGGCATTCGCTCACTCGTCGCATTGACGGGGAGGGTCTCGAAATCATTACCGCGGACCCGAAGAACCGCACTGGTCGCGTACAACCACGCATCTATGTTCCGCACGGCGAACCAGCCATGGCAGAGTATTACCGAAAGGTAGCTCGCGAGAAACCTCACATGAACCTCGATGTCGTCGTTCTTCCACCAAAACCTGATGACCCCTACTTTGTAAAAAGCCTCAATTCCAAGCCCGGCCTTCTCGCTTTGGCTATGAACGAAGCCGATGATGGTAAAGGTGGCCGTACACTAAAAGGGATTCCGTTCATTGTGCCCGGTGCTCGCTTTAACGAGGTTCGTCGTATCTCTAGTCATTGCTTTCTTTTTCCAATCTTCTGCGGTATATTAGCTGTACAACTGGGATTCCTACTTCATCACGCTTGGACTCCTCGTCGATGGCCAAGTTTCAATGGCGAAGGGTATGGTAGACCACTTTATTTTCGAGATCAAGCATTACGGCAAGATTTTGAACGGATCTCGGAGCTACTATCTGTGTCGGACACAGCCTCCCTTCCTAACCGATATGGCGCTACAAATCTATAACCAGCTGGACCGTTCTGATATGAAGGCCAACCGTCGGTGGCTCAAACGCGCCATACAAGCAGCGATCAAGGAGTACCATACCATCTGGGTCGCTGAACCCCGAATGGATCCCAAGACGGGTCTCTCCCGTTATCGCCCCGACGGCGTTGGGATTCCCCCCGAGACTGAGGCTACCCACTTTACCCACATCCTTGAGCCGTACGCTGCAAAGCACGGGATTTCGGTCTTGGAGTTCAGCGAAAAGTACAACGACGGCGTTCTCAAGGAACCTGCGCTCGACGAATACTTTTTGCATGACCGCGCGGTTCGAGAGTCTGGACATGATACGACTTACCGGTTCGAGAAGCGTTGTGCCAACCTTGGTACTATCGATCTCCAAGCGCTTCTATACAAGTACGAGGTCGACATCGGGACTGCGATTCGGGAGGTTTTCGATGACGAGTTGGAGCTCGAAGAGAACTTCCCTCTGGCGCCGTTCCCCCCATCGGTTGAGGCGTACGCCAGCTCTCACCGTGAACGCTCAATGTCGAGGCCTCAGACCAGCGAAGAGTGGTTTGAGAGGGCGGAGTTTAGGAGAGAGATAATCGACAAGTATCTTTGGAATGAGAGGAAGAACCTCTACTTTGACTATGATACTGTTCAGGAGAAGCAGAGCTTGTACGAAAGTGTCACAAGCTTTTGGGCGCTTTGGGCAGGTTGCGCAAGTGAGGAACAATGCTGGATGCTTGTGTACGTCTCCCGGAGTCGTTCTCTGTCCATGTTTTTCATGCTAAACTTGAACTAGTTCGCAATCGCTGAAGAAGTTTGAGGTTCTTGGTGGGCTCGTGTCCGGTACCGAAGAGTCTCGTGGCCAGATTTCCTTGGATAGGCCAAACCGGCAGTGGGACTATCCGTACGTAGACGAATCCGTCTTGAATTGCACCACGCTCACTCCTCTTTCTACAGGTATGCTTGGTTGGTTATTCTGAATGACGTGCATGTTTTGGTGCTAATGTAATGACCGTCAGGCCACCTCACCAGATCATGACCTGGGTTGGTCTCGAGCGTTATGGTTACCTAGAGGAAGCACAGCGGCTTGCCTATCGATTCCTCTACATGTACGTCCTTTGTCATGCTACCCGTCTTGACAGATGAAGTGACTTGTTCTTCGCCAGGATGACCACGGCTTTCGTCGACTTCAATGGTGTTGTGCCAGAGAAGGTGAGTCTCCCGAATTCTGTACAAACAGAGATTTTGACGTCGTCTTTGCGCGCAGTTTGACGCTGTCAAGCTGTCTCATTTGGTGGATGCCGAGTACGGGAACCAAGGACTAGACTTTAAGCTAGTCCCTCGTGAGGGCTTTGGGTGGATGAATTGTGAGTGAAACAACCTCTCATCCCAGACTTGACACGCTGACACTGTGTATAGCTGCCTACCAAGTTGGGCTGTCCTTCCTGACGACGCACATGCGGCGGGCTGTTGCGGCTTGCACAAGTCCCGAGATATTCTTTGGCAGAGCCGCGAATGCCGACGTCGCTGCTAGCCAGGCCACCGCTGCTGTTGCTGATCCTCTCGACCTTGCTATGGAGAGTCTCAACCTCGCCGTATAGACTTCGGGTGCGCGAACGTGCACTGCTACGCGTAGAATACCTTAATACCTGACTACTATAGTGGCGTCGCTTGGTCCTGGAGTGGAGCTGGTAATTCTGGTTGTACATATATACTAGATCTCTCTCTTCCACATTCCCTTGGTTTTGCGTCCATCTCTCTCATTTGTACCGGCATCGTTACCATTGGTTAATCACTTTACTGCGTTTGCACTTGGCCCGATGAGTCAGCCTTGGTCTCTTTGCTGTCGTGTGCACCGTCGATGTTCCAGACGACGTTGACGGTTCTCTTTTCTCTCTTCGGTTTCCTCACTAGGCTATACCCACAGGAACAACCACACTCCTTCAAATGTGAGCCCACCCGTCTGCAATTCGAGCTGCGACACCAACATGCTGTCTCACCCGACGCCCACATTGTCTTTACCGACATTCGGACTCGGACGGATGCGCTCACAGACGGAAACACAACGACATACACGATACCAACAAGACGACTCTCGACCTTTCGCCCACCATCCTTTTCCGCACACGAGGCCGCGCGCATACGTTCGATCCGACACGCCCAAAGCTCCGATCTGCCCTGGCGCGGAGACGAGATCACCGGGCCCGACGTCGAGCAGCGCTCGACGCTCCTCGAGCTTGCCAAGATGACGAACAATGCGTATATCACGCCGGACGACGCGGCGTGGTACGAGCTGGGGGAGACGTGGAACAACGTGCGTGCTCTCGTTCTGTCTTGGTTTGTGATTGTGGGGACTGACGTGGGTTTCGGACGGTGCGTCTACCTATTGCGCGGGGTAGCGCTATCCGTTTGGATGGGAACCCGACGCGGACGGGATTCGTGGCTACGTTTTTGCGACGCCAGACAATGCGACGGTCGTGCTCTCCATTAAAGGTACCTCGGCGGGGATCTTCGGGAGCACCGGTCCGACGGGAAAAAAGGATAGACTGAACGACAACATGCTGTTTAGCTGTTGTTGCGCCCGGATCGACTGGACGTGGACGACGGTCTGTGGGTGCTGGCGGGGTGGGTGGAAGTGCGATCAGACGTGTTTGGCGCGGGCGTTGGTGGAGGAGAGCTTGTTTTATCCTATGGGCACAGTGAGTGCGTTCCTTCTTGGTAGACCCGAGGTCGTACGATGGTTCAGCGTTGTTTTTGTATAGGATTTATACAATAATTTAACATATATGTACCCTACGGCCAACATATGGATCGTTGGGCATTCGCTAGGTAGGTGAGGTTCATCGTGCGGGAGGTCGAGCGAATCGCTGACGCGGACTTGGGGACGTTATAGGTGGTGCGCTTGCGTCGTTGCTGGGCGTGACGTTTGGCGTACCGGTCGTTGCGTTTGAGTCGCCGGGGGAGAAGATAGCAGCGACGAGATTACATTTGCCCTCGCCTGTAAGGACCCCGTTGGTCGACGTGCGATGGAGTTCCTAACCAACGTGTTTTCTTCTAGCCATCGACGCATCACGTCACGCATGTGTATCATACGGCCGACCCCATCGCGATGGGGACGTGCAATGGTATTCTTTCCTCGTGTGCATTAGGAGGGTACGCTATGGAGACCAAGTAGGTGTCCTTCCATTCCATCGTTTTCGTTGGTGTCACATGTACACGACGTGCGTAGGTGTCATCTCGGCAAGTCGATCGTGTACGATACGGTGTCCAATCTTTCCTGGGCTGTCGACATTCGTACACACGGTATCCTGCACGTCATTGACAACGTCCTGAATGAACCGTGGCCGGCGAGCATGGAACTCGGGCGCGAGGTGCCCGCGGCGGAGCCGGAAGTAGATTGTGTAGTGCGTTTCCTTTCTTTGCTGCGTTGGATGTCGCTGAGAAAGGGTTATAGGAGTGCTTCAGTTGGGAATTCGGAGATTTTCCACCGGCGTTGATAGAGAGTTGATGTGTGTAGCGTAGAATTCGAAAACCCTTGAGAAAGACGCCACGATGATCGTGCCTATCACTGTCACACAACCGAATGCGTTCTCTCCAAAGCTTCCCCCTTCCATTGCGAAACTGGGGCACGATGAGCTCTTCTTGATCGAGCTCCAAGGCACGCTCGACGTCCAATGTCCCGAATCGACGACGAGGGACGGGCAGCTGATTGGGATGCTGAACATGGCTGACATGGTCCGTGCTCGCGCGTGGTTGATTTCATGCCACGTCCCAGCTGATGTACTCTAGAACAAGCCTACGCTGATGATCGGACATCATTTACTCGAGGGCAAGGTAGTCAGTCTGCCAAAACCCCTTGGGGTGCTCCACAAGCATGTTCGGAACACCGGCTCCTCTTCCGACCACGATCCAGAATTCGAAGAGGAAGGCGAGAAAGGGAAGGAGGTTTGGTGGGACGTCGCGGCTGTGGTGAAGAAAAAGGTTGTGTTCGCGAAGCGACCCATGCCCATCGCCAAACCGGCCAGTGCGGCTTCTCGTAGGACATAAGGAGGATTGTGGCAGCGTTGAGAACACGCTGCAGACATGGTTGTGACCCCCTTGACCCAGTGTTTCAATGATTCAGATATTGCCCACAGGCGTGGCAACTCGAAGCCGTACGGTCATCTCCCGGATCCTCCTCCACCTCCTAGACGTGAGCGGATCGTAGCTTGGATTCAGGAGTGCAAATGCCACTGCCATGCATTGTAGTCGTAATGATGTGTGCAACTTGAAGTCGAGGATAGCTCGTGTCAAGTGCAACGTTTTCTCAACGTTGCGATGCCGGCGTGATTTCCTTTGCAAGGGGCCATGCCGCAACCTGGCCACCCTGCCACACGCTGGCGTTACAGGATCTCGTTAAAATCCACATCCGACAGAGCCTGGTGCCCATTCAGAACCCCATGTTCTTCAAAGAGACGGGCACACCACTCTACGTAGCCAAGCTCGAGCAGTATGGCGACATCAAGGACCTACCCCCGGTAAGCAATACGTCCCCGATCACCTCTCTCTCGTACACTCATGTCATGTCCCAGTCGTCCATCATTCGCCTCTTGGGCACCAACAGCGCACCCCCAGATGACCAACGGGACCAGGTCCGCAGCCTCCTCACAGAGCCCAAGGCCGAGCTCGAGGCCGTAGAGGAGGACATCACCCGCCTACAAGCCCGCCTCGCCGACTTCCAACGCCGGAAGTGCGAGCTCACGTCGTATGTCGAGGACCTCGGTGCACTCCTGTCCCCGATCAGACGGATGCCCCCGGAGATCATGGCCCGCGTATTCGACTTTTGCGGCGACGTCCACGTCCGCGGGCCCCACTGCGAGCCCAGCCGGCGCGCACCGCTCCTCCTTGGGAGCGTCTGCCGCAGCTGGCGCGCCCTCTCCCTCGCCATGCCCCGGCTCTGGACAGCCCTCTACCTCGACCTCCCCACCTCGGGCACCCTCGACACACAAGAAGAGATCCTGCACGCATGGATCCACCGCTCGCGCCCGTTCTCCATCTCGCTCTGGCTCTGGAACGACTTTCTGACGGACGACGTCCCCCAGGCGTTCCTCCGCCGCCTGAGCCACATCATCACAGACAGCGCAGATCGCTGGCGTGCCATCTTTGTCCACTTCCCCGCCGCCACGCGCGATTGGGACGCCTTCGACGCCCTCGTGCGCTGTCACCTTCCCGCGCTCGAGGAGCTCGAGATATCGCCACAGTGTACGCCCTGGGCGCCGTTCCGCCCCGAATTTTTGCCGCGGCTCAAGGAGCTGCAGGTCCCCGCCGGGGCGATGCCGGATAGCCACAGAACGTTGCCGTGGACGCAGCTGACACAGCTGACGCTCCGCGGGGGGTACCGGCCCGCCGACATCGAAGAGCTCCTCGGCATCCTCACCTACGCCCCGCACCTCACCCACCTCCACGTCGAGATCACGCAGTACAAGTGTGAGACCAAGTGGGAGGGGACGCGCGACCGCATTCAGATGCCGTGTCTCACCACGCTCGTTATGGTCACGATCAGCAGTCACGAGGAGTGTGTGACGCACTTCATGGACGCGCTCACGACACCAGCGTTGCGCGACTTTCAGCTGCTCACGCGCGTCTGGGATACGAGCAATATGGCTACGAGCTGGTGCCACGACAGCTTCTTGGCGCTCCTCGCGCGCTCCAAGTGTTCGCTCAACCACTTTACACTCACGGCCGTGGATATCTCGACCGCGGAGCTGAGGCAGGTGATGGAGCGCTGTCCGTCGTTGGTGCTCTTGAAGCTCAACGGGGCGGACGTACCGTCCCTCATTGCGCCGCTCCTCCCGGATATGATCAACACGTCGGAGAACGATCGCAACATTCCTCTTGCACCTTGGTTGAAGGCCATCTCACTCAGTTGCGAGTCGGCAGATGCGCTTGATCAGGTCGATGACACCGGGCTCACGTTTGAGCAGGCGTTTGCACAGCTTGTCACGTCTCGGACGACGAAGCGGGAGCTGAACAGCAAGGTTCTCAAATTGAAATGGATCCACTGGACGATTTGGTGGGGCTGGAGCAGATACCAGCCTCCAGTACAGGCACATCCTCAGCCCGAGCTGGAGAAACGTCTTTTGAGACTCTGCGCGGATGAAGTCGACGTGGGGGTGTCTTCTGCTACGTACAACAAGTACAAGCGGGTCTCCTAGACTTTAGAGGAATCACTAGTACTGGCTGGTCCAGACTGATCTTGGCAAAGACTATTTTTGGAGGGAATGTAGCGATACATAACTGTACACGTGGAACTAATGCATAGTACATCACAACGTACAACGTACAACGTTCAGGGGGTACATCTTACACCATGCAAAAAAGGCAATGTGAAACATGACGAAGCCACTGATAAGTAAAATGACCAAGTTGCGCACTAGGATATCTCGGCATGGGGATGATGGGTGTACCAAAATGGTTACTCTGCGACACGCAGGTGATATCAACGCCACTGCACGTGTCATCGTGTCTGACGCAGAGCATGACGAACAATAGCGATAACGAATGAACAGCCTTCTTTTGGGGTCTGAAGATATAAACGTTCCAGAACCATGTTGAGACGTGCTGCAAAGGGATGATGCGAAACTGAAACAGGGAACAAATGAGATAAGTTAATTGAAGCCGTCAAAGTGCCCCCTGAGAATCCTCTCCCCCATGGGAGAAGGCGCACGGCGAGGACGCGCTCGTTCAGTGACGGTTGCTGAACGGCGGGTTTTGCGGTTGGGTTGCGCGAAGCTGGAGATCGGCGTACTCGATATGGCCGTGTTGGGTGTGGACTGAGGGTTGTCTGGCTGGGGTATATCAGTCGCAGGAGGCTGCCAGACATCAAATGAGTCAAAGAGTGCAAAGATGGCGAGCAAACACACCTTGCGACCTCCTAGGGAGAGACGCCTGAGGACATTCACACCCCTTTCGTGGTGAAGCTCTGGCACTGGAGGTTGAGGTTGGAATCGACCGGCGGTGCTGGCACGACGGGCGTGCGAAGTGGGCGGGTTGGGCTCTTCAGCCTGCTCGTCTGTTGGACAGGGGTATTGGATGACGAGACGACGAGTCCATGTGGGATACACACCTTCGACGAGGGGGGGCGGCATAAAGCCGCGGAAGGGAAAGGTTGCGGGTGTTTTAGATGGGGAAGACTGAGACAAGAAGTAAAGAATGGGGGAACTGGAAGTGACGGGAATGCGCGTGTTTGGAAAGTTGTTCGGAGTGACGAGAAGAGGGGATGATGCGGGGGAAGTGGAGTCAGAAGAGAACGATGCGGAACGGTGACGGGGGTGCTGGGTCGAGATGGGGATGGGCTTTGAGTGGTGCACGCCGTCTTTGTTGTCCTGGTTCATCTTTGTGGGGAGAGGTAAAGAGAGGGAGGGAATATGCATTTCATACGTCAGCGAATGATCTTTTATAGAACCCCGACATGGCAATTCCCGGTTCCCTTAGCTAGCACGTGTTGTGATCGAATTTCATAATCTCGCTCCCCCGCGGCGCCGCTCAAAATCCACGCCATTCCCCGGATTGTCGTTTGTCACTCGACCCCAGTCGCGGTGTAAAGTCAGCTGTTACGAAACTCGGTCCACTGAGCTGGCTGCGGATCTTATCTCGCAGAAGGTGAAACACCTCTAGGATTACAGGCGCAAAGGCATTCCCTGTAATGTGTTTTCCATCAGACAGTCCGTCATCCAGAAAGGCTATCTAGGTATTCCAAGATCCGCGGTTCTTGAACTAGAAACCCCGCGAGATCAGTGTGCGCAAAGACACTCCCATGTCCGTCAGATTAAGCACCTTTTCACAGGAATGTTCTTCTTCTGGACTGCCAGAAGGCAGACCGGCGGTGCCTGGTGCACTGATACGTGTCCGTGGTACAAACAGGTTTCTCTCGTTATCGTCTCATGTCACACTAAAATTGGTGGCGTTGAGTCAGCTGTGAGAGCTGGCGTACACCAATTACCATACATGATCGTTATGTAAAAATTCAAATTACTCAACCGTGATCGTGATCAAGACATACCTTTAGGGGTATGTAGCTGAGACTCACCCCCTTTCTCGCGCTCCACGCCGCTCCCCACTCCACTCCAGCTCCTCCTCCTCATTCATATCATCGAAACCATCAGGGTATCCAAGCTGGAATAGCACCTCCCCAACGCCGCTCACCAGAACCATGGTATTGCTCACATTTTTCGCTGGCAACCCGCTCATCACCGTGATGTTCTGGATCTCGATGTCAGCATCAACACACCAGGTGATCGCACGCGCCACAGTCAATCTCAAACATTTAAGCGTCGCTACGGCGCCATCGCGAGTGTTGACATTTCTCAGCGGTGATGAGAGCTCACCAGGGTAAGCGCTGGCGTGACCCTGCCGTCGTAGCGAACGACATGACGATGATGGTCCAGCAACCCAGGTGCGTTCGTACACTCGTAAGGTCGCTTGACAACCCGCTCATCAAGTTTCCACGCATCTTCCTCTCCCATGATCGTCACGATAGCATCAGCACTCCCGGATGATCGCATCCGCATGCCTAAACGCCAAGCTTCAGACGCGCGATGATCCTTCCAGGTCTTGAGGTAGCATTCGATGGGCACGACACGGCCTCCCGCCCTCTCACAAATCTGGATCCGTCCGCATCGTTGCCAATACCCATTCCTTGGGTTCCAAAACGTCGTGGTCCGTGGGAGTTTTTCGGACCCTCTCAATTTGCTCCACCGTCTGAAGTCATTGCCAAGCTACCTTTGCGCCCGATTCTGCCACCGTGCAACCAGATCTTGCACCTATTACGCCTGCGGCCCTCCGTGTTCCTGAAAATCACATTATCCGGTCCAACAAGTAGCACTTGTATGCACAAAAAATCACGTGTACCTTCGCATGAAACACTATTGCGCGTGCTCCCGTCCATCACCTGCAATTTTGCTCTGCAATGCACAGCACCGTCTCGAGCGTTGCGTCCCTGCCTTGTTTCCCCATCGCCGAGTGTGTCCAAATTCTCTGCATCTTGGGCATGGCCACTCGAATCGCTTTCACGACGCTCATGATCGCGTCCTTGGATGCGCCAGTTCGCAGCATGGGGTCGAGGGTACGATGCAAATACCCTATCGCACGCTCAGTCGCACCTCGAAGCAGTGGCGGGTGAATGAAGACGCACAGCAATACTTTTCGTCGTCCTGTGGAAGTACACGAGCTGCTTGAGTGTACTGTTTAATGACCGAGAGGTAATATGTCTTTTGCTCCGCAGGGCTCACAATGGACTGAGCCAGTTCGTTGAAGCAATATCCGATCGAGCTATGTGTTCGTAGATGGAATATCAAGATGCGTCTTGATACCCAAGGGAAAGGAACATACGCATACGCATGAGCAACCGGATAGATATAAAAGGACGCGTTGAACCCGGGATCGACGGGCTCACTTGAAGGGGGTTCATTCGGAGGAAGAAACCTCTCGGCTTCCTCAATGATTTCTCGAGCCATATTGAGGGTAGTATTCAGAAACGCTTTCTTATCGTCGCCGCTTGCTTTTACAAAAGCCTGATAGCGCATGAGCCGTGACCACCAGAAAGCATATCGCAGTGACTTACTTCGACCAGAATCTCCAGATATACTCCCTTCACTCCTCTGACGAATGTATCCTGGAAAATCACGCCCCTGTCACTAGTCGGCACATCCCGCCAAACTTGGCGACCCCAATGAAGCAGCTCGAGAATCTCCTTCAGCCTCTCGGCGGCAACATGCGGTGCTTGTCTGAGTTGGGCATCAAAAAAGCCGATCATGAGCCATGAACTAACAGTGGGAATTGAGTGGGAAGCTTCAGTCAGTGACGGGTGAACGAACCGAACGGCAACAGCAAGCGCGGGCCGAACTTTGTCCCATCCTTCTTTCTTTAGACGTTCCAGTGCTTGCTGTTGGATAGTTTCCACATCCTCCAAGTTCCACGCATTGTACTTCTGAACCTCGAAAAGTACTGTTTGGTGTCACTGACGATCAACGTGCCCGATATAGCAAATACAACCCGTTCACCTTGGTTGTTAAACTTGTCAACCCAATCGTTGCAATCCCTACGGAACACACGCATGTCCCGCATAATCCCGTTGGTAATGCAGGCGAGGCCCTGTGACGTTGATACATGTCAAACGTGTCCTTTGATCCGTCCACAGGGAAAAGACCGACATTCGTATGCCCGAACATCCCAAACCCGTCCGGGCTATCCCGAACGGGGATCTTCTTCAACATTTTCAGGTACTGAACGCCTTGGGTAAACTCCTGTCATACAAACATTCAGTACGACGTAATCATCTGACATGTCAACTGACTTGGTTGGCATGATATATTACGTATGCCTAACGCCAAGAATGTGAATCAGGCACGAACGAGCAAACGACAACCTCAGGCTTACGCTGGTCGAACATGTCGCAACACGAGCAGCATACAGCTCGGGGAGCATGTCTGCCGCCGCCACCCACGGTAGCTTTTCCCTGAGCTCATTGGCCACGATAACTGGTTGCAGCCCCGACAAGTAGACCACTAGGTGTTCCTTGGCCTTCTTCAGCGAGGCCGTGTACTGTTCCTTTTGCTTGAGTTCTGCAGGGCTAGGATCTGTCTTGGGGAGCACATCGAGGGCTTTTTGCCACGCCTTGGCGGCACTCTTGAAATCGAGTGCAGCCTGGGATGGTGGTGTCAGTGGCGTACGTCTATGCGTATGCGGAGGAGGGCACATACTTCATAAGCAGTCGCGAGGCGGGACCATCCCTTTGCATACTTTGGATCGATTTCTGTAGCCTGTCGAAACAACCCAGTTTAGCAGCGTCCCCAAAACGCACGACGCCACCGCGACGCCTACCTTGTACGCATCTCGCAACGCGTCCAGGTACCTATAGACGAGGATACACGTTGAGCGACAGTCCGCCACACGCGCCCCCGAGACTCGGACTCACTTGCCCATCCCATAGCCACAGGCACAGCGATTGGCGTACAAGACCGCGTTCTGGCCATCAACCGCGATCGCCTCGGTGTACTTTTCGTAGGCGCGCGCAAAGTCTTTTTCGACGAACAGGGCGTTGCCCTCTTCTTTGAGCTGTGCCGCGGTAGGTGGCGCCATGATGATGAGGGGATGAGGGGGGTATAATGGAGTGCGGAGTAGAAGAGGATGATTGTTCCAGCTTGGTCCAGGCCTGCCTCATGGCGAGCTTCACGACCTTGTTGCCATCAACATCGATTATCCGCGCAATCAGATCTTACACGTACATGGCTAGCGGCCCTCCGAGCCAAACGTTGCGGGAAATTACATCATGTATCCCTAGCACTAGATCGCCACATAAAACGAGATCGCGTTACGCTCCTTTCCAGTGGTGGTTCGAGTCGACGGCTTGCCTCTTTCTCGCGGCTGCCTCTTTTAGACGGACTGATCACCAGTCTAGTTCATAGTGGTGAGTCAATGTTGACAAATGGGAATAACACACTTATTTTGGTGCACTACGATTGGCGTATGTGCTAATGTAGTCGTTGTGATCAAGTACCTCTCGTGCACACTAAAGAAATGGTGTTTCCAGGCACAAAGCGTTAACTAAATGGATTAGGATCCCTCGAAACACCACCGGAAAGGACCATGACATCGCGACTGCTCCCGTCCATCACCCGCACTTTTGCTCCGCAATGCGCAACGCCGTCTCGAGCATCGCATCCCTGCCCTGTTTCGCCATCGCCGAGTTTGCCCAAATTCTCTGCATGATTGGCATGCCCGCTCGAATCAAGTTCACGATGTCCATGACCATGTGCTTGGGCGTGTCAGTTTGCAGCATGGGGTCGAGGGTACAGTGCAGATACCCTATCGTATGTTCAATTGCAACTCGAGGGCAATGACGTGATGAATGGAGACATACAACAATGCTTTTCGTCGTCCGGGGGAAGTACCTGAACCGCTAGACTGTATTGTTTAATAGCCAAGAGGTATTGCGTACGCCGCTCCACCGGGTTCTCAGTGGATCGAGCCAATTGGATGAAGCAGTATCCGACCGAGCTATGTAATTGCAACTGGAATATCAAGATGCGTCTCGATAGCGGAAAGGAAAGGAACGTACGCGTGCGCCTGAGCAGCTGGGTAAATAAAAAAGGACGACACGAACCCAGGATCGACGGGTTCACCCGAATTGGGTTGACTCGGAGGAGGGGTCTTCTCGATGTCTTCAATGAGTCCCTGCGCTTCATTCAGGATAGTTTTCAGGATCGCTGTCTTATCGTCACCGCTCGCTTCGTCATAGGCCTGATAGCGCATGAGCCGTGTTCAGCAAGGAGCGTATCGCGCAGCGACTTACCCTGATCAGAATCTCGAGATATATTAATTTGACTCCTCTGACGAATGTATCCTTGAAAATTACGCCCTTGTCATCGATGGACACATCTCGCCAAACTTGGCGACCCCAGTGAAGCAGTTCGAGAGTCTCTTTGAGCCTCTCGACGGCGACATGGGGTGCTTGTCTAAGCTCAGAATCGAAAATGGCACGCATCAACCATGCGCTAACGGTGAAAATTAAGTACGAAGCTTCGGTCAGCAACGGGTGGACGAACCGAACGGTAACAGAAAACGCAGGGCGAACTTCGTTCCATCCCTCTTTCTTCAGACGTTCCAGCGCTTTCTGCTGAATGCCTTCCAAACCATCCGAGGTCCACGCTCTGCGCTTCTCGGCCTCGAAACGTACTGTACGACGATGAATGTACGCAAAACAGCAAAGACGACCCGCCCACTTTGATCGTTATACTTGGAAATCCAATCCTGGCAATCCATGCGGAGCACTCGCATGTCTCGCATGATCCCGTTGGTGATGCAGGTGAGGCCCTGTGACGTTACATAATGTCAGCGTGTCCCTTGATCCGTGCATGGGGAAGAGACTGGCCTCCGTGTGTCCGACAATTGCAAAGCCGTTTGGGACACCCTGAACTGGGACTTTTTTCAAGCCCTTTATGTGCCCAACGCCTTCCGTGAACTCCTGTTATACAAACATTCAGTACGACGCAATCACCCGACATGTCGACTGACCTGGTTGGCAAAGTATATCACGTACGCCTAACGCCGAGAATCCGAATCAGACACGGAACGAGCGGAGAGGACAACACGGCTAGCTCACACTACTCGAGTACCGGGCAGGGCCGGCGGCCTGCAACTCGGGGAGCATCTCCTCTGCCGCCACCCACGGCTGTTTTTCTTCCAGCGCGTTCGTCACGATGCCCGGGAACGGCCTCGAGGAGTAGGCTTTGAGGCGTTCCTGGGCATTCTGCAGGGATGCCGCGTACTGCTCCTTTTGCTTGAGCTCTGCTGGGCTGGGATCTGTCTTGGGGAGCGCATCGAGGGCTTTCTGCCACGCCTCGACAGCGCTCGTGAATTCGAGAGTGGCCTGGGATGATGTGAGCAACGTACGGTCTACACGGATGAGATACGCACCTCGTGAGCGGTCGCGAGGCGGGACCATCCCTTTGCATATTTCGGATCGATTTGAGTAGCCTGTCCGAGCAGCCCATTCAACATCAGCAGCCTAGTCCCGAAACGGACGAGGCGCAACGCCTACCTTCTGTGCATCCCGCGACGCATCCAGGTACCTATATACGAGAGTACACGCTGAGTAACAGCCCGGTACACGCGCCCCAAGATTCGGACTCACTTGCCCATTCCATAGCTGCACGCAGAGCGGTTGGCGTACAAGACCGCATTCTGGCCATCGATCGCGATTGCTTCGGTGTACTTTTCATAGGCGCGCACAAAATCCTTTTTGACGAACAAGGCGTTGCCTTCTTCTTTGAGCTGTACTGCGGTCGATGGTGCCATGAGAGTGGGAGAACGATATAGTGCGGAGGAGAAGAGGGCGACTAGCCCAAGTCGGCCTGGGCGCGCCTCATGGCAAGCCTTGCGGCCTCGTTGCCATCATTTGACTCATCCATGTAGTGGGCGCAACTCCAAAAGCTGGAGGGCAATACGGTTTGGTGTGTCACGATGGTAAACGATTGCTTATGGTGGTTAGGTCAGATGATGTAAGTGACTGCATTAGTCTTCAACTCGAGATAGGTAATAAGCTAGCACACCGCATTAAAAGGTGACCATCTGGCGTGGCACTACGGAAATGAATGTAATGAATGAACGTGAGATCCAGATAATACGTCCTGGGTATTCCGCGTTGGATAAAGATATGGCGGGGGTGTAAAAGTGGAGCAACAGGTCGGTCGTTGTGATGGTTGGAATACATTGTTGCGATATACACGTGAGAGAAAGATAAAGAGAAGGTGAGGGAAGTCGAATCAAATAATGAACAGAATGAACCGATGTACGATCAGTCTAAAAAGGCGAGCTCACTCAATCTGCGGCTCTCGGGATCCTTTATGTCCCTTGCCTCCCTCACAATGCTTCCTAGACTGTGCATGGTTGGGTCAATTGCCATCCTCGGTGCCTGAGACATCAACGAAGAGTGGTCTGCGGTGGAAAGCGTGCTTGAGCTGAGGCTTCCCGTCACAGAACGACGGAGATTGGTGAGGGAATGGGTCCCCAACCTGGACAACGAGGATCCAACAACCTTGCGAGGTCGGTCGCATGAATCATTCGTACGCCTACGAGAGCGAGGCAGACGAATGTTTTCCTTTTCGGGGACAGGAGGAGGGTGGCTAGATTGCGAATGCGACTCCAGTGTTGACCCTGGACATTGTGACGAAAAAGTGCATGAAACAGGGCTTTCGACAAGTATGGGAGAAGGTGGGGAGTCGAACGAACTAGATACAATGATTGGAAGTTTGGCAGGCGATAACGGGGGAGGTGGTGTGATTGGTCCTAGTTCCGACGGTTCCTCGTGTAAGACCTCGAGGTGCGAAGAAGCGGACAATGGAGGTACAGAACTGCAGAATGAGGGTCTGCCCTTGTAGGGAAGGTCTGTCCTGCTGTCACACGATCGGCGTACAAGGCCGGCATCGGGCAGAGGAAGGGAAGAAGAGGACCTCGTTGACTGCAAGTACGAGGGAGGTGGGGGATCACAATCTGAATCGCTGCTCTCCGAGTTTCGACTGGTAGCGAGCCAGTTTGCCTTGAACCGTTCGGCTTCGGTTGATCCATCGAAGGTCAGGCTAACCGGTGAAGGCGCATAGCCTAGACGTTCATCGGCCTCGCGTTCCTGTTCGCTTAGATCTTTGCGGGGAGGAAGGAGACCGCGTTCTCGGAGAGCAGCCTCTCTGTGCTGTTTAGAGACGAAGCCGTTTGGGAGAGTTGATGAGACGGGAATGGGGAAACGGGGTCCCTGTGCGGAGGGACCCGTGTCACTGGGCAATGTCCGCGTCGAAGGCCGAGACTGCACAGTGTGGGTTCCGGATCTCAAGGGAATGGTGATGTTGAGTTTGGAAGTTACCCGGCGGATCAAGGTTGGTTTCGTGGCGGGTTGAAGAGCCTCAACAGAGTGGGAGACGCTGGATGGAAGGATGAGAACCGAAGTCACAAGGTAACACAACGGGGGCAACTGATCGTTTGAAACGGGGTATGACAAAATGAACGTGGGGGAACAGGATGGAATGGAAAGGAGTCAATTATACGAACCTCGTGACGGCGGACATTTGTTTCTTGGACGACCAGACAGGATGAGGGGGCTTGTCCAGGGTGAGTGTTATATGAGCACCGTCCCTCACCGGAGCTTTACCGTCGCCTGGAATGGTGAGAAGACGCTCGGCAGACTTGCGGACGTTCTTTGCTGGGGAGACATGAACGATGGGACCGGGTCGGTCGCTGTCTTCCTCGCTTGAGGCGGGAAGGGTCGCGACCGGAATAGAACTCAGGCGGAAGCGACGGAAGGGATCAAAGGGCATGAGTGATCCGGAGGGATGTGGGGAAGAGGGAAAGACTGTGGACGAGCCTGGGAAGGGGAGGGATATAAAAGTGGGGCAGGTATGCCAGCGTGACCAGAAAGAGTACTGTAGCCGAGGAGAGAACAACCGACGATCAATCTGTGTTGTGAGGGATTCAGATGCTCCAACGGCGAATCCCATGAGGCTGACCGAGTTCTTGGTGTTCGCCGCTTGGAGGAGATCGCATCTCATTGTATCAATATTAGCATCAGTTTGGAAACCCCCGCGAAACACGCCAGCAAATCTGACACGTACCGGCTGATCCATTTCGGAAGTAGTACTCTGTTGTCCTCGAGACGTTGCACCACTTTATTATCGAATCAACCCTAGTCAATCAAAGCAAGACCGTGACAATCGTGTCTTCACGTGCGACTTCCATTCACGAACTCATCATGTCGCTGTACACCCCCAGAACTGCCCCGACACACACGGCAGTCACCGAATTTGACGTTCTCAAAGCATCACACAGGTATGTACCATGCACATTCCAGTGCACACCCATTGAGTCGCACCCTATAGGTTCCTCAGAGACGACACAGATGCAGAAGGCAGTACATCCTGGAACGATCAGCTTGCTAAAAAGTACTACGACAGCCTTTATCGCGAGTTTGTCATCTGTGATCTAAAGCACTACAAGTCCGGTAACGTCCGTCGTTTTACCATCATCATCCCATGAAACTCCAGTTAGCCTTGCCCAGTTTGCCCTCCGTTGGCGCACAGAATCAGAGGTTCTCGGCGGAACTGGAGAATCATCCTGTGCAAATACCCGGTGTGAACATCATCGCTCATCTTCGACCCCCGATCTCTCCACACTCGAACTCCCTTTTGCCTACGAAGAGCACGGAGAACACAAGGAAGCGCTTGTCAAAACAGTGTTATGTCCGAAATGTGTACGGAAGTTGATGTGGAAACGGAGGCATGACAAACGTGACGGCAGAGAGAAGGACCAAGCTGGGAAAAGAGGAGCGAGCGACGAGCCAGACAGACGTCGTCGTCGTCGCTCGCGATCGCGCTCTCCACTCAGACGAGCACAGTAGATTAATATCTTGGCGAATTTCAAAGTCCGTTCACACCTTCAACTTTGTGGTGCGCGACGACGGTGAGGTCGTGAGTGAGGCCTTCAATCACCGTCATCATGTCCCCCACCTCAACAGCCGTGGAACGCCAGGACATTCACAAGTCTTGTCGCACGATCGAGACTCTTCTGAGCGTCCTCAACGACTACTGCGAAGCTGCCTCTGCTTTCGCAGCGGTACAGAAAAAGCTGGCAAAGGCCCTCAAAGAGGCCGCGGGACTGAAAACAAACGTCCAGTTTGCAGGTGGGTCCGTCCTCTGCGTCGCACGTGTTCCCCAGCCGAGACCGTTCAGCCAACGCTTTCGGTGCGAGTTCCAGCATTCTCGAGGTCTTGGCAGACGTCGACGGCAAGTTTGCAAAGTTGGCGGTAAAGGAATCCCATAGCATCGGCGCAGAGTTCAAGAAATGGCTTAAGAAACTCACGGTCAGTTCTCTCTTGCCTATCGCGAGCTCGACTCAAGTCCCCTTCAGAAGGATGAAAAGGCGCACGACGACCGCATGAATGATTCCAATGCTCGGATCAAGGAAGCTGGTAAATCCTGTCGGTCCCCAATCCGACTTTCCTGATTCTTCTGCTTCAAGGTCAAGCCTACGAGAAGAAGTGCAAGAAAGGGGCCAAGGATGCAGGCGAGGAGCACGCCCGTTACATCAACCTCCTCAGCGTCATTGGTCCAGAGATGTCTCAGGAGAAATAGTGAGTCTTTGCCATGTAGTCCGAGATCTCGACGTGACTGATGATCTCGGTTTGTCCAGCAATCACGCAGTATATGTCACCCAACAAAGTACCATGGTAACGTTTAATGTAGCCGCGACCCTCTCTCGCATAGCGGATGCCGAATGGACTCGTGCTTGCGAGTGCATGCGCCGCATTTCTCCCACCATTGGATCGCTTGGAGAATGGCGTTCCCTTTGCGAAGGAGCTTGGACAGGACCTCTTCCTGACGACCTGCCCGATATGTCTTCTGAAACTTTTACTGCGCAGGCAGCCATCACACAGGCGGTTTCAGAGTGGGGTCAGACGGGTTTTTCCACGCCGGCCCGTAGAATGCTCCCCATTCCCCCTAGCCACAGCCCAGGATCAGCCTCCGCACCCGCGGCAACATCACTCGACCCGCCTCGTTCACCGTTCAGTACGTCCAATCAGAATCAGGGCTCGATCAATTCGATCACCACCCTCTCTGTCTTCCCTTTTCCGCCAACTCACTTTCCTGTGCCTCTGGCGATGAACGAGGCAGAATTAGAACGACAACAAATCCGGTTTCAAAGTCTCCAATCTGCACATTCTCGTGCCGGCAGTCCTAACCCCACTCAGTCAAATGGTACCCTAGCCCCACCTGCCCCTATACTGTCCGATTCTCCCAAACAGATGGCAGTCATCAATTTACCGGAATCGCGCGTTCCGGATACCTCCAAATCTTCACAGTATCAGGTGCCTCAGACTTCGTCATCGTCTCCCCCGGTGTCGCGCACGCCAAATGCACCACCTAGATCTGAACCCTTGACCGCCGAAGATAAGGAGACTATCAAGCCAATAGGGTCAGGAGGGAACCCGAAGAAGCCAAGACGTCTCTCATTGATCGCTCGGGTGCCTCCGTCCTCGGATAAACCCGACAGACCGGTGTCGCCGTTCAAGAGGGCGGAGTATTCTTCTACCGAGAAGGAATTTGGAGTCCACGCGGACAGTAGTAGAAGGGCACTTAGAAGCAATAGCGTCGATGCTGCGAAGAAGCCCGTCGAACGCGCAGACTCCACTCGCAGCACGGGAGGCAATGTTGCGGCCTTACGCCATAGATATACCCGAACGGTCGGTTGTTGTCTTCCATTCCTTTCGCTTTATCTATTTACATTTTCCTTTTATCAAGGTTGAAACCACGTCACAGGGACCGAAAGACATCCCTCGGTTACCGATGAGTGTTTCCGAGATCGCTTCTCGATATCAGCCAGCCGACGAACCCCTGTCTCCAAGGCGAACTGTATCCCCTATTGTGGACCATTTCCCACTAGATACCCCTGCACGTACGGCAGCACGCGACCTGCCTACCGACGAGAACGAGGTACGAAGACGCAAGCAACGCATCGAGGAACTCGAGCTCAAGGAGAAAGAGCTCGAGCTCGAGCAACGCGAGCGCGAACTCAACCAGCGGACGCGCGACTTTGAGCGCGATCGACTTCAATTTCTCCACGCGCGTCCAGACACGGGCAACACCAGCGATGGACCCAAAGGTCCGAGGAACAGCCCCTTCCACCATAAGCGCAGTTCTCAGAGCGTCACACACATCAACCTCTCATCGTCGACGAGCAGTTCGGGTCTCACCCCATCCCTGACGCGTCCGAGTACCTCGCATTCACCCACGCGATCACCGGTCCTACCAACGAAAGATCACGCGCCATTTTGTGGGTGCGACACGTGCTCGGTGAGCAAGTACAAGGCGAGGGACGTGTCCCCATCCCCGCGCGACCTTCGTCCCCCCGAGCCACCCATCCTCCTCCGTCCCGAAAAGCCCAAAGGCTGGATCCGCCGACTGAGCATGCCATCTGTCAACGCCGCCTTCTCCCTCGATGCCAAGAAGAGCACCAGCGCGATCAGTCTGAAAGCGGGGCTGCCCTTTCCCGGTGAGAATGGGCGACTGCGGAAGCGGAGCTACGAGCAGGGCATCAGCAGTCGTACGCTGACAGGGATCGGCCGATGAAGCGCCAGAGGGCCACCTGGATTATCTATTCCATCTACTATTGGTTTTCGTTTTCGTTATACCACCTCTCCGTTTATGGACTGCTATTATGATATACCCTTGATTCTAATTGGTTTATGTACTCACGACCCCTTGATGTTGATGCAGATGATTTAGTTTCACATGGAATGATATCAGTTCACGTGGACTACATGGGCGCTCAGCGCTCGCGTGAACGTTCAGGGTAACGACTTTGTGGGTATGCATGCCATCAACAATGTATCAAAGCACAAGAAAGCCCAGCCATCACAAGAATTTGAAGAAAAAAGTGCCATCTCCGTCACAACTCCAGCTTCATCGCAGTACCCCGGGCCGCATTTCCTCTCTCCCCCATCTACCGTTTCTTCTTCTTCCCTCCCGCACCACCCTTCTT
The DNA here is from genome assembly GCA_038090075.1 of Xanthoconium purpureum. Taxonomy (NCBI): domain Eukaryota; kingdom Fungi; phylum Basidiomycota; class Agaricomycetes; order Boletales; family Boletaceae; genus Xanthoconium; species Xanthoconium purpureum. The sequence goes on from JBBPMA010000065.1 coordinate 48,558, forward strand.
CTTACCCTTTTTGGTCGTGGCAAAACCGTCCTCTTGTTCTTCCTCTCCTGGTGCGTCAGTCGGATTCTCTGTCGCAGATGGTTCCGTGGTCGGAGGAAGTTCATCCTGTGTCTGTCCTGCCGGCGGCGCTGAGTCGAGTGGGGTTTCCAGCGCTCCGTCAAATGGAGTGGGTACAAAAATGGGGGCAGCCTCTGGCTCAACTGCGTCTGCGCCCTCCGCTGCTCCTTCGATCGCGTTCGCAGAGGGTGGCTCCTCCGTGGCAGCAGGAGTCTCACCCCCACCCTCGCCCCCACCCCCGCCTGTCAGCCCTAATATCGGATCGAGCTCGATCTCGTTCTTCGTACCCCCGCCAAAGAGAGAGCTCATGCTGCCCCAGGTATTTGACAGGGCCCCCTTTTTGGGCATCGAAAAGTTCATGCCCAAGCTGCCGGTGCCACTGCCGGTGCCCGAACCGAACCCGAACCCGAGGGTCTTGGTGGCAGCGGCGGTCACGCTCTCGGTCGTCTCCTTGAAGCTGGTCGCGCCCCAGGAGCTCACGCCCCAGTCATCCAACGCCTCTGTGGCGTCGCCTTGTGCGCCGGACGTGTCGTTGGTGTCAAAGCCGAATACGCTCGTGGTGTTGGCAGCGGTGGTGGTTGCCGTCTCGGCAACCTCGACGCTCTCGAACATTCCCTTGGTCTCGGACTCCTCGACCCTTTCATACGTCGATTCGACCGCCTCTGTAGTGGTGGTGAACTCTGCGGACGTCTCGGAGATGAATTGTGTGGGTGGATCGGTGTTGGCTGGGGTTTGCCTTGCGAGTGGATCTTCCAATTTGACCTCTTCGGTCTGGGATATGTCGAGGGACAGTCCTGCAGAGACGACGAGCGATTCCTGAGTTTGTTCTGTGGTTAGGTCCGAGAAGAACGAGGTCGGGGCCCCAGCAATAGCTGGGGTCGTTGGTTCGAGTTCGCGCGGCGCCAGCTTGAATGATTCAGGCCCCACGGATCGCGCAGAGGATGGGAAAGGTGACGCAGCGGGTGTGACTGCCTTGGACTGAGATCCCCAGACGGAGGTGAGCGCCTGGCCGAGCTGACCGGGGCTCTTGCCAACTGTCGTGTCGGCCAGGTCGACTGGTGAGTTTAGTTTGCTCGTATTGAGATTCTTGGTCCCCTTGCCCTTCTTTCCTTTTGTCGGGGCAGCAGCAGCAGCAGCAGCAGCGGTCCTCACTCGCTCGGCTTGTTCTTTCTCGGCCTGTTCCCTTTCCCTTTCCCTCTCGGCCTGTTCCCATGCAAGTCGCTCTCTCTCTGCGTTTTCTCTCTCAATCCTCTCTCTCTCGGCGATTTCTCTTTCTCTTTCGATCCTCTCGCGCTCGAACCTCTCCCTTTCGGCCCTCTCGGCCCTCTCGCGTTCGCGCTCGACTCTCTCCCTCTCGAGTCTCTCCCTTTCGGCCACCACTCTCTCCCGTTCAGCCCTGTCTCTCTCCATTGCCGCTCGTTCTCTCTCAGCCGTCGCCTCCCTTGCACGTCTCTCCTTCTCTAATTCCGTGCGGGTCTGGGACGTGTACGAAGAGATCTTCGACGCCGCCGAGACCTTTCGGTCGCGCTCGACGTGGGTGACGGACGAGGACATGCGCGACACAGAGGCAGAGGCAGAGGCAGAAATAGAGGCGGTGCGTTCGCGTTGCTCGACTTCGCGGGTACGCTCAGTGTACGTGGCCTGTTGCTGCTGTTGGTACTGATGCTGGTATTGATTGTATTGATGTTGATGGTGTTGCGAGGTCTGTGGTTGCGGTGGTGGGAGCGGCGGTTGAAGTTGCGATTGAACCTGGGCTTGGGCTTGGGCTTGAGATTGGTGGTGGGACTGGGATCGGGAGTGCGTAGACTGGGAAGTGGATACAGAACGACTGCGGCTAGCCGCGTCCATGAACGCCATATCGAGTCGTCCATTACCTTGTGGGGTCTTGGCCCCCGATTCGATAGAGTCTTGAGAGTGCGTACGAGAGGGAGCGACGGAGGCGGGCCGGGATGGGCCCCGCGAGACAGCGCGAGAGGGCCCAAAGTCGTCTTCAGAGTAGGCATCCGTTTCATCTTCATCGGCTCGATGTCCACTTTCGCTGTACACGATGGACGCAGGGCCGCTGAGACGACGCCGGTCAAAAATGAGCTCGCGGCGTGGCGACGTAACACTTACTACTTGGTCCTTCCCTGTGAGATAAAACGATCAATAGGGACGTCATGCAGTGTAGGTGCGCATACACACGTTGTCATTCCATTTGATCCGGGCTCTGAACTCTGTCAGACCGAAATGGATCTCGACGCTAAAGACGATGGTCCAGTACATCTTGCCATTCCTCCCCGTCTTTGGTTCTGCGCTGCCGCTGAGCGGCGACAAATCTGCACGGACGACGCAGAGCGTCCCGTAATCCTCTGCGGGTAAAGTTAGCCGCAGGGCAGACAGATCGAATTGGAATATACCATGATGCCTAAGGATCCACGGAGGGATCACATCACCGCCGCGATAACACCATATCTCCACTTCAAACACGGAGAGAGTGGATAGATTCGTCAGCTCCGTACAATATTTACGTGTGAAGACGGTCGATTCCTTCACTTTCACACCCTGTGACGGAGGGTGAATAAGGGGGAGGAGACGAACAGAATGGGAAGGACCCTACTCGCGCGAGGATACAGTCAAACGCGTCCGGGAGAAGCTGGGGCCCTGAAGGGAGCTCGCAGAGTCTCTCCTTTCGGCCCACATGTTCAGGATCATTAGGATCAAACTCTCGCAGATATTCCACGCCATACATGAACTTGGATACCCTAGCCGAGACGTGGTGATCACAGTAGAAGCCAAGGGCTCCATCGGCCACGGCCTTGGACCTAAAGTGGGAAATAATAAGTACCACGCACATCATTCAGAACGGGAGAACCAATCGGAGGGATTCACGTTTGATTGTCAGGTCGGCTCACTGTGATCTTCATGGGTGCAAGGCGCTCCTGGAGTTGGGAAAAGAGCCAAGGGCTGGCCGCAAATCCCCCCACCAACCACACGGACTGCCGGAAATGAAGACATGTGAGTCCGATTATGATGTGAATGCACCCACCTTGATCGTTCCCTGAGACGCCACTACTTGCGATTTGATGGATGTTATCGCGGCTTGTATGGATGGCTCGAATAGCTCGGCTATTTCCGCGCTAAATTTTTGTGAGCTGGGAAACGAGTAATGGGAGGAAAGTGACAAACCCGGTGAGCTTGAGAGATCCATTGCGTATACCCACGGTCAAGTCCTTGTCGAGCGGTGAACCAAAAGGAACCCATTGGATGTCATTCTTTTCACGGAATAGCCTCTTGGTCGTTTCGTCGAATCGTTTGGTGATGTGATCGATAGAGTCAGGGGAGCCATATTTGGAGTTCTTGAGTTTCTCTGACTCGAGTGAGGCACGTCGAGACTGGGTATGGGTCGAACATACCTGTGAAAAACTCTCTCGCTCTTCGGCTCACGAAGACCGATCCTGCGAAGGTACCTGTCAAGCCCGATTTAGTCGGTGAAAAGCATCTTTCAGCGGGGACGGACTGACAATCTGGTGGCGCGATTTCCTCGATAACGAGTGGGTTTGTGCCCCGGACTGCGTAGGAGCTGATATCGAGCGTGCCACCCCCTGCATCGGCTACCAGGAAGCCGCTGGAAGGATTCTAGGGCAAAGGGGATAAACGGATCGAAAACGCTTGCCGGAACAACTCGTGCACGCACCAAGAGGACATCTGCGGCAAGTCCGCTTTGAACGCAGGCGTGGAGACTCGCTTCGCCTTCCGTGACGAACCGGATCCGCGCGCGACCCTCGTCCGTGTCCGGGATCAACCCGCCGTAGGCAGCCGCACGCCGCATCTTGGTCTGTTGTGCCCCTTCCCATCCGTTTGGGTGGCTGAGGACGAACTCGATCGAGTGTTCTATGGCTTGCCAGAGGGCTTTTCCGTTTGCGTGGGTATCGATGATGAAACTGCGGGTGCATCGGAACAAGTAGCGTAGAAAGTCGCCGAACACGTCTACGGGCAACTTGTTGCGCGGAAGTCGGCTGAGACGCATTCCGTTCATGTTGAGCTTCATGGACTTGGGACGCAGACGAAGCTTGAACCTGTAGGAGAGATCGAGGGATGAGACGCTGGAGACGCGATGTGACGTACAGCTCTGCCTTGATCCAGCATTCGTCTTCTGCTTGGGATGTGATCGTCGCGTTGTCTGCCTCTGCGCCGGCGTGCATGACGTTGCCATCTCTATCGTAGTAGAGAATAGATGGGATCTTGCTGTTCCCTGCAACGTGCTCTTGACCGGGGAATCTGCCCAGGGCGATGGGTGATACGCGGGCGAGAAGCGAGCATGGACGTACCGAGTGACACCGTGAATTTTTGGTATTTCTCCTGGTTCGAGGATGGCGTAGGAGACGCCGCTGAAGGTTGTGCCGACGTCGAAGGCGATGACGAGGGCGCGAGTTGGCCCTGTATAGGGTTTGCGCATGTCGGAGGGCTTCATGATGGGACTGGAATGAGAGGCCCATATAAGCCGATCGAACAAAAGAAGCAATCCATGTGTCGGCCTCGAGGCAAAAGGATACACGCAAGCTCTCCTTATTTAAGTCGCTAACGAATTATCAGTGATTTCGATTATCTTCGGTGTTAACTTGGGACAACACGCCTCTCCAATGCTCCCTGTCGCTAACTTTCATCTTAGAGACCTCTTTGAAACCACCGTCGAGTTCTTCGCCCTCCGCTCGTCCTTGCGCACAACACCCAGCGACGACGACGACTCGGACCACGAACACATCCCCCTTACCCCCCGCGACCTCTCACCCATCCCAGACCCCGTAGACAGACTCCAGAAAGAGTGCGCCGACCTCCGCGTCAGGTTGCATGCCGCAGAGCGTTCCCACTGTCCCCGTGCATGTTCTTGTCGTTCCCTCGGTGCCTCCGCTGCTGCCTGCACTCTCTACATCATGCGACGCCAACATGACACCGCCAAATCAGAACTGCACCACTCCCAGCTCGAACTCGCACGCTTGGAGGAACGCTACAAGATCCTCGAAAAGACATTCAAGGACACCAGAGAACTGCTCAGATTGCGAGAGGCCGAGGTGGACAACCTGAGAAAGGAGCGCGACAGACTCGTCGCAGACCGTCTCTCGCGTCCCCCCTCCTCCCTCGATCGACGGCGCAGCCAAGACATCTCGCGCCGTCGGTCCAACTCCTCACACTCCAACCTCTCCCAGCAGATTCGCCTCAGCGCAGACTGGTCCGACCATCACGAGGAGGCCACCCCCCTGGCTAATGGCAATCAACGACTTACCAACGATACCCCCCTCGACAACATGTCCACCGTCTCAGAGGAGGAGCGCGCACACACCAAGAGCATGGAGACTTTTCTCACCAAGACCGATCTTTGGTCAGGCGCCCAAGTCATCCAGGCAGTCCAGGACCTCAACTCCGAGATCCTGCAATTCGCTGCCTCTGCCGTCGAGCTCTGTACATTTGTAAAACAGCGTCCTACTCAGCCCAAGATCTCGCAGACTCAAAACGACGTCTCATCGCGGCTGGGCACATCTCTCACACGCACGTTGCTCGCTCGCGACCATTCCCAAGATCCGATGTTGGTCCAAATTGCTTTGCAGGGCTGCATTGCGTACTGCATATCTCGGGCCCTTTCATCTTTCTGCATTGGTTACCAATCCAAGGCCAATATTACCCTAACTCAGCTTTATACCCACATGCTCCAGTCAGGTGCGCGGTTTGATTCCCAGCCCCTCTTCCGGAATTCATGTTGCGCCCCATTTTTAGAGCCACAGCCCACATCAAACCGATGGAGAGCGCTCGCGCACAAGCATATCCATGAGCTCCACCCTGAGCTGGCCGATTACGCTGTCAACGAAATGACGGAAACCATCTTTCGTTGGTCGTTTGACCTCTTCCTCATCTGCGGAAACACCGCCCCGCAGTCCCATGCGTCCTTCCGCGAGTCCTTCCGCACCCGCTTCGGATCCCAAGTCAAGCGCATCTCCAAGTCCGCTTGCAGGCTAGCGTGCATCATCAGAGAGGAGATCATGTCCACGAACTTTGATGTCATCGGAGCCGACAGTGGTCGGGCGTATGACGCGCAGGAGATGGTGGACGTGTTCGAGGACTATGGGACACCTAGAGGAGCGGTGCTTTGCACGATCGAGCTGGGCCTTCGATGCTCGACGCGCAACCCGATTGCGGAACAGTCGGCGTCGCGGGAAGAGGTCATCGAGCGTCGATTGCTGCTTCGACCGAAAGTCATCCTGGAGTCGGCGGTGGACATGCTCGATCAACGGTAATACGCACGTCGCGACTTTCAAAAAAGAGCAACTCGTCGTACTAACACTGTTGCTACTCTCGTCTTATTCGACTGACTGATATCATTGTACTTTCAAATCACGCCACGCTATGGACCTTTCATCATGCAAATCCCGTCATTTTGTTACTTATTGGTTTTGTTGGATGTTATCTTGTCTTGTTATGCCTACCCTGTACCACCCCACCCCCTAGTGTATACCCCACTAACGTTTGGAATTTTTGAAGGGCTACTCTCGGCCGATCAACCGAAGGAACGTGCGACACAGGATCCGAGCCCGCCGACTGCGAGTACCTCGAGGTTCGCGCGTGCACGGAAAGGCGGTGACTAGCTGTGGGCGAGGTGAAACCTTGCATCAGTCACATTGGGTTCCATTCGTCCCTTACTGCGCCACAAATCCGCAGGCATCGTGGTGATCATTCAGTGGACCACTTGGCGTCAAAAATTGTCCACGGAAACAATCATCGCGACCGTCGGCGTGGTGGTTAACGTTGAACGTTCGAACTTTGATCAAGGGGGTTGGCCAACTCCTTAAGTTTTGCCCTTCCTTTTCCGGAAGGTGACACTTTGCGACGGTCCATGAGCACGAAAAGGTATCATCAGGGCCCCAGTTTGCCCAAATCCATCTTGGAACACATCCAAGACGCCTCCGGTGTGTGTACTATTCAACCCTCCGCTTCATACCCTCCGCTTATTCGACGTACAAGAAAACAACCATCGCAGCAAGGGAAAAAACCACCGTTCTCGCAAGGACGCTAGGAAGCAAGAGAGGCTAGATCGCAAAAAACGCAGGGCAGACCATTTCTCGGCCATCGTTGGGAAACGCAAGATCGAGGAGGAGCACGTCGATGTGCCCGACCCTAAACGGAGAAAGACTGTTCGTTTTCAAGATCAAGTCAAGTCGACCCCCGCCCAAAAGACTCGCCCGGCTGAGACACGCGAACCGACCAAGACCAAGCCAAAGCCTACAGCGCTCGCGAAGCTCGCTTCCCAGTCTACACGCAAGACACCTAAAACCACGTCCCGTACTCCTCGAACTCGCGAAGAGGCAGAAGAAGACGCATACATTGCCCATCTCGAAGCCAGGCTCGGGTATTCGAAGGGGAGTAAGCGTAACCAAGGGGATGAGGCGGATGGACTAGGCGGTGGGTACTCGTGTTTAATGTGATCGCGGACGTATCGAGACGCGCGCACAGATTTGCTCGACTTTGCCGATGAGCTCGAGAACACTTTGCTCGGTCTTCCTGGACGTTCTGACGCCGGATTGGATCGAGAGTCTCTACAAGACTTGGAAACGGGGCATGTGTCGGAGGATGAGGAGCCCTCAGAGATGGACGAAGCATTAGACGGCCTTGGCGAAGGTAGCCTGACAGAGGACGAGGAGGAGAACGACGTCGAGAGTGAAGAATCAGATGATAGCGATGAATGGGCTGGTTTTGGCGCGGATAAAGAAGAGGAGGCGCAACACGATCAGGCTACCGAGCACACGGACGTCAAAGACTCCGAGACACGACTCTCGGGTACGCATCGCATCGCAGGTCAGCGCAATGGCAATGACACATCAACAGGACGATACATTCCGCCTGGTCTAAGGAAGCAATCCGGAACAGGCGAAGGGGAGGATGCTGTCAAGCTCACCCGTCAGCTCAAAGGCCTGATCAACCGGTGAGTCGGGTGTGAATCCATGTCGTCTTTGTTTCATCTTTCCACGTTCAGAATGAGCGAGCAAAACATGTCAACCGTGTTAGATGGTATAGAACATGTGTATCGCAACCACCGCCGGCATGGTCAGCACTCGTTTCGCTGAGCTATACCCTGCTAACAGTTGAACAGACGTAACATCCACCTTGACTACCTTGATGATCGACGGCATATCTTCTCATGCCATGCTCCTTGATTCGTTCGTTGTCTTACATGCAGCGTTCATCTCCAGCTTGCATAGGTTAACCGGCGTCGAGTTTGGTATGAGCAGTCGCTGCCCAAATATCTGCATACTGAATCCACCTTTCATCATTCAGCCGCTTTTGTTGTCCAAAACGTTGTATCAGCCTACGAACGTCATCTTCGAGAATACGAGAGTGACGCTCCCGACCCCACTTCCCAGTCTGGAGATCGGGGGAAAGAATGCTCTAATCTCATTGTCCTCCTATCCGAACTGTACAATTTTCAAGTGATCTCTTGCATTCTCTTGTACGACATCATCAAGAATTTACTTTCTAAAGCGCTCTCCGAGTTTCGTGTCGAGTTGTTACTGAAAATTCTGCGGAGTGAGTAGGGGAACCGAAACTTGCTTCTCATTTGTTCACATTGATAGGTTCTGGACAGCAACTTCGACAAGACGATCCGTCAGCGCTCAAGGACATCGTGACACTAGCCCAATCGAGAATCGCGGGCCAGGATGATAACCTGAGGTGATTTCTCTCTTTTACTGTTTGACGATTGCTCTTTGACACGACCTCCAGTTCGCGCACCAAGTTTATGATTGAGACGCTCACCAACCTCAAGAACAACAAGACCAAGAAGAGCGCGACGCAACATCAGGGAGGCGAAGCCGTCGAACGTATAAAGAAATTCTTGACGGGCCTCGGCAAAAAGCGTCATGGTGAGCCGCATGCACCCGTTTGTCCCTCAAATGATACGAATGCAACTAGTTCAAGCGCACGAGGCACTCCGGGTGTCATTGGATGACCTTCGCGCCGCAGAAACAAAGGGAAAATGGTGGCTCGTCGGTGCCGCGTGGGGCGGTGATCCTCTCATTGACCAGCAGCGCGCGACCTCCACGAACCAGAACGATGTCAATACAGAAGACATCAGCAATACGGCGCTCGTGAAACTCGCACGGAAACAAGGCATGAACACCGATATCCGACGGAGCATCTTTGTCGTGTTGATGAGCAGTGATGTATGCGGTATACTAATCGTATTTGGGCGATTCTTTTTCTCACGTGTGATATCTTAGGATTATCTCGACGCCTGCGAGCGGTTGGCACAACTCAACCTGTCCGAGGTACAACAACGTGAGATCGTTCGTGTTATCCTTCATTGCTGCGGCAACGTATGTCGTTTAGTCCCTCCGTTTGTGCGAACGCACTAGATCTCAGTTTGCAGGAAAAATCATACAACCCGTACTACGCCCTGGTATGCCAGCACCTTTGCCAACGATCCCACGCCTACAGAATAACGCTTCAATTCTGCCTGTGGGATTTCCTTCGGGACCTGGGTGAAACCAACGTGGGCGGTGCCGAGGTGATTAAGAACGCCAAAGACGAGGACGGTCGGTTCGAGCTCAAAACTATCTCATCGTCGCGCATGAAGAACGTTGCCAAGGCATATGGTTGGTGGATCGCAAAGGACTGCTGCTCCATCACGATCTTGAAGGTGACATCTCAAAGTTTGATGGTCGTTGTCGAGACTTTTGCTCACCCACCCGCGCATAGCCCGTCGACTTTACCGTGCTCAAACCTCAAACGCGGACGTTCCTCCGAGAGCTTTTCGTACAGATATTCGTGGCGAGTCAAGCGTCGTCGCCGGTGTTGACGGACGACGTCGACCAGCAGATGTCGCGCAATCGCGGGGCGGTGGAAGACGTGTTTACCAAGGCGATCAAGCTCGAAAACTTGGGTCTGGGGCTGATATTCTTTCTCTCGCATGCGTTTCGAGGGGAGGAGGGGTTACTTGGGTGGGCGAGTGCGTTGGCAAAGGAGACGCTGCAGACGGGGATGAATGA